>LFZO01000061.1:0-104825 GCA_001578225.1 Pseudocercospora musae
ATTATGTATAAGGTGCCTATATCCTATAGAAGCATTTTCTTAATAAGTAGAGTCTTGGTTAAGGCTATAATGCTAGTAGTACTTTAGGAGTTAGCTATAAAAGTAGTACTTAAATAGTAACTCCTACTTTCCTAACCTTTATTATTATTACTATCTTCCTTATCATTATCCTTAGTAGTAGCTATAAAAGCCTTCTTTTTTAGCTTCCTATCCTTCTTAGGCTTCTTACCCTTCTTAGACTTCTTACTATCTTACTTAATATCTTTGTCCTAATATTCCTTCTTCCTTTTAGGATACTACTTCTAGTATTAGGTATTAGTATGCTTTGCTTTCTTATAGATTTAATACTTGTTATTATTGTTAAGTATCTTATAATTAGCTAGAGTAGATACTAATCTTCCTTAATTTAGTAGATTAGTATTTGATAGTAGCTTCTCTTTTCTAAGAGATGTAATCATTCCCTATAGGGTTTGGTTAGCCTTCTTAGGCTTATTGTTATACTTCTAGCTTCTAAGCTATTTATAACCTTGAAGGCTATTAATAAATAGTATTCTAATAACTAGGTTAGGAATCTTGATATCCTCTACCTTTATATTAGTCTAAAGACAAAACTGTTTAGTAGCTGTTTAGTATTTAAGGACCTATGCTTAGAAGTCTTTATAGTACTTTAGAATGCTTTCTATAGTTTGATTCTATAGCTTAATTAAACCAATACTTTTTAGTATATTATAGACGTTAACTATAATCATTAGCTTAAAGGTTATTATAACGGTCTAATAGTATTCGTATACCGTTTTCTAAGTATTACTAAAGTTAGGTCTTAGGTTATCTACTATCCTTTTTGATAGGATGCCTTTTGCTTAGTAATCTCCCTCTATAAATTCCTTTAGTACTAGCTTATATTTGGTTTTAGCTAAGACTAGTACCTATAGAGTATCGTTCTTAACTGTTATGGTATCTTAATAGTCTTCTCTAGTTAGCATAACCTCTAGGTTACACTATTCTAGATTGTAAAAGACATATCTAAGGACTTTTTCCTTAATAAGCTCCTCTTCTAGGATAGTTTTCTAAGCATAAAAGTTAGTACCCTTCTTAAGGATCTTGTTGTTAGATTTGTCCTTATACGCTATTTTATTGTTTAGCTAGATCTTTCTGTTTAGATCCTCTAATTGTACTTGTTTAGGCTAGTACTATAGGGTAGACTAATCTTAGTTATTAACTCTAGTAGTTCTACTTAATCTATAGTTGCCCTTCTTAATAATAACAATTCTTAGTCTATTCTCTTAGATAGGATAAGCTTAGAGCGCCGGGCTCATAACCTATTATGAATTAATAGTATAGACCGAGACATTCGTGAATTGCCTACTAAATTATATAAACTATAGAAGGTAGCTAACTAGTTAACCTTTATATATCCTTATTAGTAACCCTAAGTTAGTATGTAATAGACTGAATAAGTCTGTAACAGTAGCCCTGAATTAGTACCCTTAAAAGCCACCTATTATTGTTCCTCCCCTGTCACCTTGGCATGCTGACTGATATACAACACTCCCGAATACCAGCATTGTTCTGTCTTCGGATGGCAGCCAGGAGTGCATCGCAGCTTCGCTTGTATGAGAGTCTGCGACCGTTGCTATAGGTGTCGGCATGTCAGCACCTGAGAGCTCTGGACCATGCACGCCTTGCACGTAGCTATCTCCGACCAGAGCGCAGGAGCCATCAGGATTGTCGCGCACAATGAATGGAAAGGGAGCCCCGCTGAATTGACACACCTTGTCTCCAGACATTGCTTGAGGAGGTTTCCACGCTGGTCTTCGCCCCATGATACCAACGACCGTGCACAGTCTACGATCACGATCATAGGGTAGTCCTGTTATATATGGCCTCAAGTCTCTAGTGTCAGGGCTGAGATGTCCTCGTCGAGCATATCATCACCATCTGGCAGCATGGCTATCGATTGTTTGATGGTTTCCTCAAAAAGAGATGTGCAAGGCGGCGTTCTGCCCAGGTCACGGTCTAGTGCAAACAGCTCACTGAGCATCGTGGTAGAAGAGGCGCTTTGATCGTCAGCAGCAGCGTAGGATTGTGTCTCCGAGAAGTCCACGCCGGTGCGGCGGTGAACATGTTTCGCGGGGCATTCTGAGGCATCAAGAATGGTTTCCACATTTCCAAAACATCGACCCTTGAGATCTACTTCACAAGTACAAGCAGATGCTCTCCTATATCGAGCTGTATAGTAGTGTATACTGTGTATATCGGTCGGAGATCGCCTACCTAGACTCGTCTTTCTGCCATTCTGAACAGCTTCCCGAATTTCAGAACATCATCTTGACAGCACATACAGTACTGTACCGCTCTGAACGCACATCGTATTCAATAGCTGCTTCTATCTCGCTGCAATGGCGTACATTGGCACACATCAAGTCATGCTTTCGATGCTGTGCGACGTTGGATCCTGCCATCTTCCCCAAGAATCCCGCTCTGAGCCCAGCCAAGGCAAAACTCCGCAGCACACTCAGCCAACTGACCACTGTCTCGCCACCCGAACATTGACATGTTCCTCCCCGAAAATGTAGCATCTCGTTCTTGATGGTCCATTGCACACAATACATACGCGCTGATGTCCCCGGCCGCAGATGGCGAGGGCCGCGAAGCTAGCAGGAGATCAAGGTTTGGGAGAAAGGTACGGTAGAACTAGGGATCCTTCGACAATCCTGGCCCATGGCGACAGCAACAACGCCGTCATCAACAGCAGCGGCGCCTTTGAGCGACATCTCATGGCACAGCGATCATCATGATGGAGAGGAGAGAGTGTGCTAATGATATACAGCTCCGTCGCGCCTCCTTTATCTTGCCGAAAACTGGAGAGCGTTCCAAACGCACATTCACCCTCCGAGATGCCTCAAATCGCATGTCTACTGCTGGCGGCAGCGATGGACAAGAAGACGAATCGTTGCTGGCATATGGAGACGGCAGAGGCTACGATACTTATCGCAGACACAAGACTACATTACACCTTTTCCAAGAAGCCCTTCATCGCCGATTACGCCACTTCTGGACCTTTGCAACATCGCCTACCGGACAAGGCATCTTTAAGTCGTCCATCGCATATCTGCTCGGATCTATGGCGACTCTCATACCTTGGGTCGCTGCTTGGTTCGGTGGCAGAAATGATTCGAAGCATTTGGTCGCCACCATTACCGTATACTTCCATCCCGCACGAACAGTTGGAAGTATGCACGAGGCGTTTGTGCTGTCCTTGATCGCATTCTGCTATGCTGCCTTCTTGAGCTTTGGATCTATGGCAGTGAGCATTTTCTTTGCCCATCAGCACATCATCATGGTCGGACATGCTGTAGTTCTGATCGTGTTCGTTGCTGGAGGCTTCGGATTCATGGCTTGGATCAAACAGCGGCTAGGCAACCCACTGGTAAACGTCGCCATCTCACTGGCATCACTGGGAACGATCAACATCCTCATTCGCGAAGGAAGTGTGCAGGCTGGAGTCTTTGGATACAAGAGAATCACCGAAACTCTGGGCATGATCATTCTGGGAATTATCATCGCGAGCGTCATCAACGTCGTGCTGTTCCCAACATTGGCGAGGAAGAAGTTGAGCTACCAGATGGAGAAGAACACCGATTTGCTTGGAGAGATGCTGATCAGCATCACGAGAGCTTTTCTTCATGGACGAGAGCAAGACCTGGAGGACGAGTACTTCAAGACTCTGGCGAAAGAGCACTACAGTTCGCTCAACCAGATGAAGAAGAACCTCAATGAAGCGAAGAAGGAATACTACGTGCTTGGCCATGAGCGAGTCTATGCAGTCGAGGCTCGAGTTGTTCGATGCCTGGACGGGCTCTCGCAGGATCTGGGAGGCCTTCGTAGTGCAGCTTTGGCTCAGTTCTCGTTCATCAATTCGCAGACAAACACCAATGGCGATGGTGCACAACACGTAGAGGAACTTCAGATTCCTTCGACTCCTGGATCGCTGGCTCTGGATAGAGAGCAATGCTTTGGCAACCTTGATGTCATCACGGAATTACCAGAAAGCTCAGCTGGTTCTCGAGAGCAGTTTGCGACTGCGAATGGGCACGGCAAAGTGCAAAGTCCTGGCGAGATTTTGCCAAAGAAGAATGGCGGGTTTTTCGACTACGCGACACCGAGCGGAACAGAAACGCCATACTCCACCTACACTTCATACTCTGAAGCCAACGGCGATACCCCAATCACGCCTGGAATTAGTCACAACATGGTCAAGAGCCCTGGTGATATGTTCGTTGCGTTCATCACACAACTTGGCCCGCCGACCAAAAGTTTAGTGTTCACCTTGAAGCAGACACTTGACGAGCTGCCCTTCCGAGAAGTATCTGCAGCTTGGAATCCGTGGGCAAATCGTGAGCTCGTGGTTGCAATCAATCCTCAATTTCACGCCAGCTTGAAACAGGCCATTGATCTATACCGACAAGCACGAAAAGATGCGCTCGGAGCACTCCATCAGAGCAGAGCCGTTAACGCTGCTGTCAATGCTCAGACTGGTAACAAGAGTAGTTTCTCATCGAAAGTGCATACACCAGGAACCGCCTCTCCAGAATTGAGGAGACCTTATCGTTCCAAGACACTGTTCAATCGGCATCCCGAGGAAGTGCTAGCAGATATTGAAGAGGTATCTGCCTGCTGCGGACACTTTTCCTTCTCATTGTTGGACTTTGCTGAAGATGTACTGACATACCTTGAGATCCTGGACGACTTGAAACGAGAAATGGAGTCACCAAGCACGTCATGGAAGTGGCTGCTCTTTCGGAAGAATCGAAAGAGGTCTGATGGAACCAAGAGTCCGAGGCACACATTTCCTGAGCACAACGAGGAACCTGATACTGGATACAGCATCGAGCCGGTTCGCAAAGCTGATCGATTTGCTGATCCTGAGAAAATGCGTGCAGGCCCGTGGTATTACAGCCTCTACCGCGCTTTCCGTTGGATGAGGCGTGATGACACCAGATTCGCACTGAAAGTCGGCATTGGTGCTGCACTATATGCTCTGCCTGCATTTCTTCCCGAGACACGAGCATTCTTCCTGCACTGGAGAGGCGAGTGGGGTCTGGTATCGTACATGGTCGTCTGTTCCATGACTGTAGGAGCAACGAACACGACCGGCTTCAATCGAGTCTTCGGAACCCTGATCGGTGCCGCGTGTGCCATCGTTGCATGGCTGATATGCAGTCACGACGGTGTGGTCAATCCATATCTTCTCGGATTCTGTGGCTGGATCATGTCCTTGCCAGCCTTCTACATCAACATCGCCATGAACAATGGTCCGATGGCTCGCTTCATTATCCTCACCTACAACCTCAGCGCACTCTACGCATACAGTCTTTCAATTCACGACGATGATAATGACGATGACGAAGGCGGTATAGACCCCGAAATTTGGGCCATCGTCCTCCATCGCGTCGTCTCCGTCACAGTCGGCTGTGCCTGGGCCATCATCGTCTGCCGCTGGATCATGCCAATCTCCGCACGAAATAAGCTCCGCGAAGGCCTCTGCGTGCTCTGGCTTCGAATGGGTCTCATCTGGAAACGCGATCCTCTTGCCATGTTCCTCCTAGGCGAGCCTCGAACAGCATACATGGACATTCGAGAAGAGTCGGATCTCCAAGGCTTCCTCGCCAACCTCCGTAGTCTGCGCAATGCTGCAAAGTCCGAGTTTGAGTTTCAAGGACCTTTCCCGGATCAACAGATCGGCCGCATGCTCGATCGTGCAGGCAGAATGCTGGACGCCTTCCACGCTATGAACGTCGTCATTTCGAAGAACCTCCAATGCACGCCTGGAGAGGCTGCAGTTTTGAAGTTCACGCGACCTGAACGATTTGCGCTCTCGGCACGGATATCGCACTTGTTCACTGTTCTCGCATCGAGCATCAAACTAGAATATCCTTTGAATGACGTTTTACCCAACATCGAGGACAGCCGAGATCGACTTTTATCGAAGATCTCGGAATTCCGGAGAAGTGGTCAAGCTAGAGAGCTGGTCACTGAACAAGACTATGAAATGCTGTACGCATACGTTCTCGTCACTGGACAGTTGGCGCAAGATATTGATGCTGTCGGTCAAGAAATTGAGGCTCTGTTTGGCGTGCTAAATGAGGAGAATCTGAAGATACATTAGCGAGACCCAACAGAGACGGAATGATTCGCTATGGTGTATGGATATCATGAAGAAAGAGGTCATTGCATCAAGCCTATGGAAAAACTATCTGCTCACTCACTCACAGCACAGATTGATACTAGACTGCGATTGAAGCGCGTGCAGGTCCTAATGGTAAGTCTGCTATCCCGCGACAGCCTTTTCTGGGCCGTTGGGCACCCAAGCCAGCTTATCTGACAGGCAATGGGTGCTCGAGGTCGTAGTGTTGATTTTCTTTTAGCTTCCGCGTCCACCGAGTCATCCCATCAGCCTAAACGCGTCGCATCGCGGTCAAATGAGATCAGGACGCGACCTGGGCTTTTTTTTTGTGGATGCACGCGGCAAATTTCCATCATACCAACCTCCAGCCTTGACGCAGCCGAGACACAGACCACATTCAATACTCTCTGCCGTCTTCTTCATCTCGTGAACATCCCTCCAAAAGTCGTCTACGCGGTCTACGTTGCACCGCCCACCTCCTTCACTGCAGCAATTCTTTGTAGACTGATCCTGTGCGACTTGCAAACCCGCGAGCCTGATCAGCTACGTCTAAAGATTGAAAAATTGTGCTGAAATAGGGTAGATTTCGGCATCCCTCAAGGCCTTCAGCTGTAGGACGACATATCTGTGGAGGTAGGTAGTCGCACACTTTTTTGTTGGTGCTGTTGTCTGCGTCTGAGTCGTAGCCGAGTTCAGATTGAATGTATTCTTCCTGCTCCTTGAAGGGGCATTTGATTGACGTAGTGCTGAATCGACTGGAGATGCCTCACTTTGCGAGCTTTAATCTTCATGGCCCTCAATTCTTCTCAAGGGATAAGATCACTTCCACACGCGTCAGATGGCACAGGAGCAGAATCCGACACAGTGTGAATCGACTTCGTAGTGCGCCATCCGTTCGGTGTCTCGATACAATGCTGGCGACCATAACCCGAGTGCTTCGTGCCACCGGACGGCACGCCGAGCGCCATCCGAGTGTAGTCATTGTTGAAAGTCATGCCCACGTCAACCGCTCGAGCAGCATGATTGGCCTTGATGGCATCTTTGCCATAGATGGCACAAGTGAGGCCGTGATCTGGAGAGTTGCTGATGCTGATCGCATCCTCGTACGGGTCGAAGGGTATATCTGTTACGATTGTTCCGAACCTTTCTTCGTTGGTTATGCGCATGTCTTCTATGACGTCCGCGATCAACCCATCCTCACATTCTGGGTCGGTAGAAAGCTGCGCTTGCGCTGCGACGCGAGCGCCTCCCTTCTTGCCGAGCTCGATGTGGTCCAAGACACGCTGCTGCTCAGCTCGGGATACTTGTGGACCACAATGTACACTTGGGTCGAGACCGTCACATCCAGCGAGCTTCGTCCTGAGCTTGCATTGGCATCATATCGCTGTGTAAGATCCCACGGACTTGGCAGTTTCAGCATGCAGCGAGCGTAAAATACTCCAGAATAGCACTCCAACGTCTAATCAGGATCGCATAGTTCCCCCGCAAACATTATTGCTTGCGCAATGGGGCTCAGCAGGCCCGCATCGATGATACCAAGCCTATGGTCGTGGCCAAGCAAACGTCCAAAGTTACCAAAGAGGTCGTGCTGCAGAATACAAACACGTGAAGCGGTAGTGTCTCCCCTGCCAAGCAACGAGGCTCACTGACTCCTGTGCCCCATTCCCGTAGGAAAATGCAGCCATGACCAAAGAGGACCAGTATAATCCGGTATTCGAGTCCATGGAGCATGCAACCGCTTAGGTGTAAGCGTAAGGCAAACAAGCCAGATCCAAACCACGTGGCTGCCAGTAGAAAGAGTGACAGACGTTCCACAGCATGTATATTTCTGCTTCAGACAAGGTGTAGACCAATCACGATGCGCCCAGCTTTTGTAAGACAACGCTTGACCGACGAATTCAAGGTGAAGATATACACATAGCATGGTCGATGTCATGACCTGGACAGTAAGGGCGAGGGCTGTAGCGTGGCTATGGCGGCCGCGGGTGGACTTCTTAGGTATATATTGTCGTTCATATCCCGATTCGTGATGCTACTGCAGCATTGTTCCGGTCATTTAGTTCCACAAGATCTCCAAAAGCATGGCTCAGAGCGTGAAGAAGGCTAAGATCAGGACTCACGACGACCATCAAGAGGCGGACTTCGACCTGGCCGTAGTGAGTGCGTGGAACGCAGAGCATACAAATTCGCAGGTGATCTCACCTCAAATTGATAGCACTGCAAGTTCACTGACCTTATTGCAGTCAGGCCATTACTCGATCCCGCGTCATTCCTCACAAGAGAGTCGAGAGGCTTGGAGCGGCCAGAAAAGCTCGACAGACTCGTTGTCATTCCAGGCTCCTTGCAAAACCAGCGACAAACAGCCCGTATCGGCAGGAAAACGCCCATCATCAACACGGGAGAACATCTGCTCATTTCCGCAATGCGGCAAAGCGTTTGGATACCCAAAAGATCTCAGGCGTCACCTCCCAATTCACGATCCCGACCAGGCTCGATGGCGAGTGTTCAAATGCCCGGTTGAGTCTTGCAAGTATGCAAAAGAGGGCTTTCTCCGGAGAGATGGACTTATTAGGCATTGCAGGACTGTCCATGGCGAAGACGGTGGAGAGGGTCTTCTGCTTCGTGTTAACTAGGGAACAGTGTAGCGCAATGATGGACTGTGAGCTAGAAGTTGAAGTTGCATTGGCCCGTGTTCCTACATTGTTGCATTAGCTCGAGGTGGGAACAGCAGGCAATGTATCCAGAGCATCAAAGCTTTCTTTACATGCCAGCAGCTTGTACCTAATATATGACGTCCGTTCTTTCAGGAGCGCTGCGCCTAAACATCTAGAAAGGTGGTAGCCAGAAGGGGTATCCTCCATTCTTCACTCGGAAGATGCTGAGCAGGAAAGAGTAGACTGCAAGAATTACGCCGCCCCAGATAATGACTGCGATTTGCTGTGTCTTTGGGTCCTGAATGCGAGGTGTTTTGAGTGCGAGGGAGATTGTTGCAAATGCAAGAACTCCATCTAGTAGCAAGTCAATATACAGTGCGCAGTCCCATAGCAGTCTTGTGCACTCACATATCGCAGCAATGATCTGTGTCTCCAATCCAAATTGGTTTTGGAAGCCACCTGCAAAGTAGCTAACACCTCCCTTACCATCTCCAGCTACGTATGGCACCTTTCTAATGTGGTTGAACATGTGTCCAGAGGTGAAGAGGAGAACAGCAATGAGTGAGACGGCTGCCCAAAGATTGCGGTTCTGGAGGATGGGAAGGATGTATGGTGCAGCGACTGCAAAGAAAGTGACGACACCGAGCACGGCGGTAATTGTGATCGCAATCTTGACATAGTTGACGGGTCGATGGAGCGGTGGGTGAGGTCGATCGGGCAGGTTTCGAGAAAGCCATTTGTGGACTGGGTCGGCGCGATTGATGCTGGGCTGTTGTTAGTTGAATGAAAGCTAGACATATATCAGATAACCGCGTACCCAGTGTTGAAGTCCAATCTCTCCATAGGCTTGTCGGGCTTTGCGTGAGGTCCAGTAGTTGGGTGCCAGAGAAGCATTACTGGAGCAGTCTGGAGTTGCAGCTGAGAACTGTCAGCTCGAGGAAGCATCAAACTCTCTCTCCTACGCATGCTTACGCTTTGGAAGGTCTGCTTGCCATCATGGAAATCCAATGTAGCGAAGACTAATCTTGACTCCTTGCTCTTATCACCCTTGGTCCAGCTCTTAGCCAGGAGCTCCCATTCTGGCTGGAACTCGTTGCAAAGGGCACAGCCAAATCTTGCATCCAAAGCTGTCAACAGCACAGCGACTGAATAGTCCCGTGGAGCTCTGGTGAGTTGGTCGTAGGCCTTGTCGTCGAGCTTGACGGGCTGTGATTTCGAGATGGCTTCGTTGAACCGCTCTTCGGGCGACTTCTTGGCCGCAAGTGCCATCATTGGCAGCAATGATGCTGTGAGAAACTGTATTACACGCATTGTGGGCGAATTGTGATGTTGTGTTCTTTCAATGTCGGAGGGAGAATATTGAAGCTTGATGTGGACAGCTTGAATGAATGTCTGTGCCGGGAGATCTTCGGCGATTTGTGCTTGCCGCGACAGCTTGGAGCCTCACAGTTGCGATTGCAGCAGAAACACCAACACCTCACACGACACTTTCCATCATACCAAAGCCGACCTGCATCTGAAGCGCCACTTCACTTCAAGAGATACACGATACCCCAGATCCAAAAAAAATTTCAATATGGCGCAGGAAGACAACGCGAAGCGGACAGAAGAGGCGCGGAAGCTGGCCAAAGATCAACCACAGAAAGCCGAGAGCATCTACAAGGACATATTGTCCAAACAGCCAGGCCAGAATGATAAGGCGCTTAGAGATTTCGAAAATGCGCTGGTGGGACTGGGCGAGCTGTATAGAGATCACAAGCGCACCGACGACCTCGTGAACCTCATCCAGCAAACAAGAGATGTCCTGACCAGTTTCGCAAGAGCAAAGACGGCCAAGTTGGGCAAGTCATCACCTTGAAGTATCGGAGACTGCACATATACTGACATCGTCTAGTGCGACAACTGCTCGATCTCTTCGCCCCCATCCCGAACACCACCGACACCCAAATATCCGTCACCAAGTCATGCATCGACTGGGCTGTATCGCAGCGCCAGGGCTTCCTTCGTCAGAGCTTAGAGGTGCGACTGGTCAACCTCTACATGCAGACCCAATCATACTATGACGCGCTCACACTCATCAACAATCTACTGAAAGAGCTGAAGCGGTTGGATGACAAGCTGGTCTTGGTGGAGGTGCAGCTGCTGGAGAGCAGAGTCTATCATGCATTGGGAAATGTGCCAAAGGGAAGAGCAGCGCTCACAAGTGCGCGGACAAGCGCTGCATCAGTGTATACACCACCACTTCTGCAGGCAGGTCTGGACATGCAGTCTGGACAGCTGCACGCCGAAGATGGCGACTTTAACACTGCCTTCTCGTACTTCATCGAAGCTATGGAGGGCTACCACTCGCAAGACGACGCCACGAAGGCGACCTCAGCCCTGCAGTATATGCTGCTCTGCAAGATCATGCTCAACCTCAAGGACGATGTCGATGCGCTCATGACCTCGAAGCACGCCATCCGATACGCAGGCAAGAATCTAGACGCTATGAAGGCTGTTGCGCGAGCACACAACAACCGGAGTTTGGAGGAGTACGAGCAAGCACTGCACGCATATCGGTACGAGCTAGGTAGCGACCGCTTCATCGCCTCCCATCTACGCCGCCTCTACGACAGCATGTTGGAGCAGAATCTCATCAAGGTCATCGAGCCATTCTCGCGCGTCGAGATCACGCATGTCGCACAAATGGTCGGTCTCGATGTCGGACAGGTGGAGAGGAAGCTGAGCCAGATGATTCTTGATCGCGTAATTATTGGTGTGCTGGACCAAGGCCAGGGTGTACTTGAGATATTCGAAGAGGCAGAACGCGACAAGGGCTACGATGCGGCTCTCGATACGATTGGCAAGCTTGGCAACGTGGTGGATGTGCTGTACGCCAACCAGGCCAGCTTGCTCGAGTAAGGTACGGCAGCAAAAGTGAATGTCTTTGATGGCTGCCCGTGTACTATAGGCAAAGCATAGAGCGACGCAGCATAACGCAGTGCAGTGCAGCGGAGCATTATCAGCATGAAGCGATGCATGAATCGAAAGTATAAACACTACTAGCAGTAAAGATTTCCAGCGGACTTGGCTTGTGTTATTTCATTGTTTTACCAGATACAAGGGACTCTATCCAGATTCCTCGTACAATAGTCAAAGCAGCGCGCTGCAACGCCTTGTATCTTGACTATGCACAAATCTTTTCTACTGGAATCGAGTCGCCGCCGTTCTCGACGTAGAACTTATTGATCACGAGGCTCAAGGTTGACCTTGTTTGATTTGCTCGATTCGTCAAGGCGTCTCTCTTTTTGTGACCAAGAGCGGCCAAATTCTGGATGTCTGCGCGGTATGCCATCGCAACTTGCTGTGGTGGAACCCACTCGCTTTTAGGGCCAATCCAGAGGTGAAGAGGGCTCACTCAAAGGCAGAGAACGATGCAGCTGGTAGATTTGCGCATCTTTCGAACTACAAGCTGAACAGGCTTGAGAGTCTATCAGCTGAGGCGATTCGTGAATAATGGGTGATATCAGATAAACCATGGCCATGATGGCCCGCAGTAAGCCTGTTAGCTTAGGACTTTTGATACACTCCCTCGATTAGTAGCGCGATGTCGAATATACCTACCTCTGGATCGTTTTCCAAATAGACAAATAGACTAGCTATGTAGATATGATGTATATTTTCTATGACAGCGAGCAACAAGGGTAGCCGATTGTGGCAAGGCGAAGTCGGAGACGAGTTCCGATGTGCCCGCGCCCAGACGAAGGTTGAAGTCATTAGCATCACTTCTTACCCTCGACAGCACCTACACAACCAACACACACCTACAACTCACCACACAACCACCAATTCATCAGAATAACCAACCTCAACGACTGAACCCCATCAAAACACGCCCAACATGTTCCAGCGCGTCGTCGCCGCCGCTGCCCCAGCAGCTCGATCCGCCCTCCGCACAGCAACAACCACATCCGCTCGACCACAATTCGTTCGCGCAACAGCACCCGCAATCCAACAAGCGACCCGCGCTTACCACGAGAAAGTCCTGGACCACTACAACAACCCACGAAATGTCGGAAGCATGCAAAAGAACGCTCAAGACGTCGGAACAGGACTCGTCGGTGCCCCGGCCTGTGGCGATGTCATGAAGCTCCAAATCAAAGTCGACCCGAACAATGATACCATCACGGATGTCAAGTTCAAAACTTTTGGTTGTGGTTCTGCGATTGCGAGTTCGAGTTATTTGACGGAACTTGTTAGGGGTATGACGCTTGAACAGGCGGGGAGGATTCGGAATACGGAGATTGCTAAGGAGTTGTGTTTGCCGCCTGTTAAGCGTAAGTGATCGGCGAAGAATGAGGGGAGAGGAAAAATGTCACGCTAATGTGTTGATTAATAGTGCACTGCTCCATGCTTGCTGAAGACGCCATCAAGTCCGCCATTTCGAATTACTATACCAAGAACCCTAAGGCTCGAGCGACGGATTTGGGTGGTACTGGTGCTGCGATGCCTAAGATTGAGATTGAGAAAATACCTGCTGATGCGCCGACTGCGACTGCTTCGTAGGATGATGGGCGGAAGGATTTAGCGTAAAGATTGACAAGGAGGACGTTTGATGATACTTTAGCGTTTCTTCTGTGGTGTACATAAGGGCGTTTGCCTTGTGGGCATAGATTCCTGTTCGAGTCCTGTTCTTGATACGGGAAAGAATGAATACTTGTGAAAATCTGATGATCTGAGAGTGCCTCTCGTACATGTTCTGCTGTCTAATCAGCGGCTAAGACTTGGATTCATGTGGTTGAATGATATGTCACACCACCAAGGTGTCATCGCTTCATGCTGGACTATGGCATATTGATGGGCTACCTGATTGATTCTTATCTGATTTCATGACCTCTCTCGTACTCGCCAAGATTTGGTGTTGCCGTCTGTGCTGAGATTCCAAGATTTCAATTCGCAAGCGACACTTGCATTGTAGACGAACCGCACCATCTCGTGACCCACCTCGAGTGCAGTCGCACACATGTACGCGGCGAGACGCATAAGACATTGCCTCGGCAAGCGCAATGCCGGCCGCCAATGCGCGCTGCGTTCTGAGACGGAGCAGACAAGGTCTCGCTTGAATGGACTTGTAAGAGCTGGGATACAAGACGATGCCGCATTGCCTGCGACCGCCCTGCGATTCTAGCACGACAGGAGTCAGTCGGCAATCATGGGAAGTGAACTTAGCTTGGATGAGGCACTGCAGGAATGAGAGCCCACTTAATGCTGCTAAGGACAGCCAAGAACAGAGCACCTGATTTCTTGAGAAGCTTCTCCCGAGTTATCAGATGAAAGTCGGTCTGATTCGAAGCCGATGATGGCTCTCGATGAGGCAGGTAGCGGCACCAACGCTGAAAACATTCAACTTTGCTATGGCCCTGCATCTGATAGAGCTCCGAAGAAGACAGACTGTCTAGCTCCAGGTAGCACAACAGAGCGCATCTCGTGACAGCACGCCAAGGATCGTGGCGGCGCTGATCGCGAAGGCAAACGCCATGCAGTTCCCAGGTGCCCTTGGCAAGCTGGACCTGTGATGACTCCTTCGCGCAGAAATGGCATCCGCAGAAGAGCAAGCAATGAGGACCATTTTCGTCGGCAACGAGGCCAGAGATCACTCAAAATCGCACTTCGGACATGTCCTGGGTGGCATACATAATGGTACAGCTGTACAAACTTCAAAGACGATAAGAAAAGCGCTGACGAATGCCCATAGTCTACAACAACATATCTGAATCAGGAAACGCGGACTCGTACGAAGCTACTATGCGACTAAGAAAGAATGAGAACTTGCTCCACGCCGCCAGGGAAGGGCAGGTATCATTCCTCAAGCGAAGTTTGGAGGAAGGTGCCGACATAGACCATTCCGATGATATTGGCCTCACAGCTCTTCACTACGCGGTCATTGGATCATCTGTACCTGCTGCGTAGGCCCTCATTCAAGCTGGATGCGATGTGAGTGCTGAAAGCTTCCGTGTTGGCACGGCTTTACATTTGGCAGTCGTCCATCAGAAGTTGGCTTTGGTGCAGCTCCTCCTTACTCAGTCTGATATGGAAGCTACGGGACGACTCGTAGGAACAGTGCTGCACTGCGCGGCAATGTCAAGCTCAAGGCAATCAGACGCCCAAGCAGACACTAAACGGCAAATCTACGACATGCTGCTTAGTGCGCGACCTGACCTCGCAGGAATTCAATGCGAAGTGGTGCCGAAAGTCATTGAGCTGATGGGCGGCGGGCGCTCCAGCTATTTGCACAAAGAGCTCAAGGCTTACTTCATGGATCCCAGCTTCTTTGGCGGCGACAAAGTACACATTGTGTACAAATGCGTGCCTCTACATCTGGCCTTGATTGCAAAGGACCAGAGCGGACTCTCGATTCTGCTTCGAGCACGGCCTACTAGCGCAGTTGAGATCTGCTCGCGGCGGACCATAGACAGCTTGAACGATACTAGCAGCGCCCCAATAAGTGGTAGCCAACTCACAACTGACATTACGCCCTTGATGTTAGCGGCTGCCACAGGTGATCCGCGCGTGGTGCGAAAAGTGCGAGCTTTCATTGGATCACAATTCCTCGGAGCGTTGGATGCACAAGATAGTGGTGGCAAGAATGCTCTTACCTACACATCTGAGATCTACCCAGGCCCACCCTCTCGTCCTCAAGAGCGGCGTCAGTCGGAGAAATTCCAAGAGCAAGAGACCAGAGAACTGCTAGACAAGGCACATTATGTCAATCTAAGGCGGAGGTCTATTAGCTGCCCAGAAGATCTCGACATTGTGCTGGATCCGGCGTCAACCAGGAGCTCTCCTCCAAAGCGCATTGCCAGGTCCAACAGGAAGGGTTCCACACAAGTGAAAAGCGGGCTACGATCTATCGCCGCGTCAACCGACAGAAATTCTTCTCCATTAGCCGGTAGACCCAAGCGGACGACTATGCACAAGTGTTATTCAACAAACCAGCGCCATCAACCATCAACACCAGCCTCAGAAGTGGAATCAGACTGGGCGTCACGCAGAAGCCACCAACGCGCGAGTACTCAACAATCAAGCCCAAGTATCAGGAGTCGCTTGCGAAGACTGTTCATTCTGGACTGAATCAAGCTGCCTAAAGGACTGTAAGGTAGCCTGCTCATTCCCACCCCGATTCAGAGAATATATCGGAACTGCTTGTTCTACAGTCATGTCAGTAAACAGGTGGACTCAGCCTCTAGCGGAACGCAGCTTACCTCCTTATCAGTCGGATCTTCGAAAGCGTGATCAAATCCTTCCACGGATCCTGCCTTGTCACGTTCACGGTTGTCCAGGATACAGACCATGCGATACCCGAGCGCGAGAAAGCCGGAGATGACTGCTGTTATCAGAGTCACGATGAAGCCGGTGGGATACTGTGGTGCTTCTCGTTCGAGAAACACGAGTGGGCCGATGAAGTTGCCTACTGTCACATCAGTATACCGAGATATTCAGCAATGTCTGAAAGTGAAAAGGGCATAGCTACCTAAGCAGTACCCAATGTATAGGCCTGAAGACGCTAATGCCCTCTTGGTGTACCCTGCGGTATTCGCAATCGGCAGTCCCATCAGCACTCCATAGGCGGCCCCCGTGCTCGGCAATATGTACACAGCGAACAGAAGGCCACCGGTTTCATTCAGCGGCAGGCCATACAGCAATGCCGCGGCTAAAGTGGTGCCCATTGGCCAGCGAAGATCAGCCAAGTTCGGATGTTCTTGAACTTCATCGCCAAGAACGAAAGAAGCACCATCATCGTTCCGGCATAGGCGCCAGCCGGCATATACAGCAGCAAAGTATTCAGCGTGCTGAAACCGAAGCCTCGGATAACTAGTGGAGCGAATGTTGAAATCGCACCATTCGACACCATGCTCAGCAGGGCCATTAGGAACAGCAACCAGAACTTGAGGTCCGTCAACAGTTCAATGACTTGGCTCATCTTGTACTTCTTATTGCGAACGCCAGAATTGTTCGATCGCAACCTGGCCACGAGAATGTATCGCTCGCGGACATCGAAACCTTTTGCGCGGATCGGATCTGGCGGAAGTACGAAGAGCAGTATGATACCCCAAAGAATGGTAATGCCTGCAACAATCAGCTTCTGGGTCGAACAGATGGGAGAAAATTTTCTTGCCTCCAGCGAAGAAGTACATGTAATGCCATTGCGACAATGACCCGTTAACATGCCCCCAACCATAGTTGATGAGCGGCGAAACGATGGAGACGTAGCCTGTCAGGCTGTACCAGATGCCCTTTACGCAAGTAAGCACAGATGGTAAGCTCTGATGGTTTTGTCGCTATCTGCTCACCATTCGGAAGGCTTGCTCGTTCTTCTTATAGAACGAGCCAACGATCAGCATGAACATTGGACTAATGCCACTTTCCAGCATGCCAAGGAAGAATCGTTGGGCATAAAGACCCCTGTAATCCGTGCATTTCGTTGTCAGAATAAGGCAGATGCCCCACAAGGCGATGATTGCAGAAGCCACTCTCTCGATGGGATAGCGCTGCGCCAGGATCGTCGCTGGGTAGCTGATGTACGCAGTCAGTACTCTTTAGAAGAGAGGATGGATGTCATGACCCACGCTCCAGCGATGAAACCCAGATAGAAGATCGAAGCCGCGTACGAGTATCTCTGCCCGCGCAGGTCTAAGTCTGGGATCAGTCCGAACAAGGCGGCTTGAGAGAGCATCGCCTTGTCATAGTATTGAAGGGCATATGTCAGGCATAACACCGGCATCAACTTGCAGTCGAGCTTGCGTCGAAGCTTGCGCTCTTCAGCTTTCGTCCAGTCTGGAGAGCCGCTGTAGGTGTTCAGGACTTTCGCAGCCTCGTCGTCTGCTTGCTCAACAAGCTTCCTATTGTCCATCTTGACATGTCGTGGTACCTTTGAGAGAGACACGATCGATTTTGTGTACGCTTCGTCTACTATTTTCTCACTCCCGCACTTCAGAAGTCGTTGAGTCACTCCTGGCAGATGGCAAGCCTTCGCGACCAGGTGTAGCTGCAACTCGATCATCAGATCTCGGCTAATTTTAGGTGTATGGCGGTGTCGACAAGGGCGTGTTCGCTGAGGCAAAAGAGCCTTGCTTACATTCTTGGCTATGTATGGGAGTAGTTCTATAGACCTACTTCGATCGCTTTCTCTGCGTACTGGCTTGCTATATTCTAGCCGTCGAACACTCTGGGGTATCGCCGCTCTCCTTCCCAGAGCCAAGATATTGGCTACGCCCACACTCGACACGTACAACTCGGTTGCAGCATTCACTCCGCGCTTCGGTCGTAAATCTGTCCGCTGCCATGCATGCTGCTCGACATGGCATATGTGTGCTGCCGCGTGGCTGCGCCCCAGACGTTCGGCACTGTCTAAACGGTCGTCTTCTCCGTATCGGCGAGAATGCTGAATTGAGGGGGCAGGCAGGATGAGGTTTGATGGATGCGAAGGATAAGCATTGGCAGTGCAGTATACAGTAATGTGTCAGGCGTGCCAAGTCCAGAGATACCGAGTGTTTGCGACAATGCCGAACGCCAAGATGACCATTCTCACAGCCCACCGAGCGGAGATTCATCGACGTCGGCATATCTCTGAACAGTATCAGCCTTGCCATCTTTTCTCCCACTGAGATGGATCTTGCCATGCGACCAGCCACGGTCTGGCCTTATCCTCCTTCACAACCCATGTCGGCACTCACCCGCGCACAACTACATTGGCCGAGGCACGCAACGATTGAAGAGTAGAAGTGCACCTGCTAGAGGACTTTGCATAGGCTCCGGCCTGAATATTCGCAATCTTTGGCCAAAAATGAGTCCATTCATCGACGCAGCTACAACATCACTCGCGTCAGATGGAGAATTCCCTCTCACGGGCGTATCAATGGAGATCCCAGTACATACGGGCAATGGCTATACGACAATCAAGACCCATGGGATTTCATCCGCCGCTCACGCTATCCCCTTGAACACTGACTATGCCTACGCGCCTCGCAAGATCAGGGTTGTAACTATTGGCGCTGGTTTCTCCGGACTTCTGATTGCACACAAGTTTCAGCATCGATTCCCGGAACTTCGGGACATCGTCGATCATACCATCTTCGAAGCCAAGAGCGATTTGGGTGGAACCTGGTTAATAAATGACTATCCTGGTGTCCAATGCGATGTGCCAAGCCATATCTACGCCTTCCCATTCGACCCAAACCCAAATTGGTCGCGCTTCTACTCAAGCGGAGCAGAGATTGAAGCGTACATCAAGCAAACGGCGAAGAAGTGGAACCTGGATCGCGATGTGCAACTCAACACCAAAGTTGTGGGAGCGCATTGGAACGAGTCCAAAGCGGAGTGGAAAATCACTGTTGAGCACAAAGGGCAGCAAAGGGAAGAGTTCTGTGATGTCTTGATATCAAGTCAAGGCGTACTCACTCATCCTTCCTGGCCATCTGTTCCTGGTTTAGATAAATTTAAGGGTTACACAGTACACTCGGCCCAATGGGATCATGACCTTGATTATACGAACAAGCGCATCGCAGTGGTAGGAAATGGGTGAGCTGGTGAAATCATTGATGAGGTGTAAGAGCACAAGCTGATCGATCGTGATAGTTCCTCCGGCGTTCAGATCGTACCTCAGATGCAGAAGCTTCCAGGCACGACAGTACGCAACTTCATCAGAGGACCAGCGTGGGTCTACTATCGATTACCTCCGTCGCGACATTTGGGCAGAGATGTCGATGATCCGAATCCTCCATACCTTGAAGAGGAGATTCAGACATGGCAAGATCCAGTGGAGCATAATAAGTATCGGAAGGGAATCATTGATCGCACGAATAAGGCTTTTCGATTGGTAATTCTACTTTCAGCGCCTGAATGATCATTGCTGACGAACGAACAGTTCTTGAAAGGCGAGAACAACAGCAATGCCGTCAAGCTCGCGACCGAACAGATGCGAGAAAAGCTCAACCATGATCCTGACCTCTGCGAGAAACTGATCCCAAAGTGGGAGCTCGGCTGCCGAAGAGTGACACCAGGACCAGGCTACCTTGAATCTTTCTCACAACCAAACTGCAGCCTGACCAACAGCCCCATCACCAAGGTTACAGAAAAGGGCGTCGTGACAGCAGACGGTGAAACCTTTGAATGCGACGTAATCATCTGCGCCACAGGTTTCGACGTCTCTCATCGACCGCGATATCCATTAGTCGGTCAAAACGGCATCGATCTCCGCCACAAATGGGAGGACGAGCCCGAATCCTACCTCTCAATAGGCGTCGACTCTTTCCCAAACTATTTCATCATGATGGGCCCTAATTGTCTGGGCGGACACGGAAGCCTAGTCGAATCCCTGAACTGGACAGGCGATTACTTTGCAAAAATGATCAAAAAGATCTCAACCGAAGACATAAAATATGTCGTACCCAAAGCTTCCGCCGTAGATGCTTTCGTCAAGTATGGGGATGAAGTTCACAAAACTTTAGCTTGGACGGGTTCTTGTAAGAGTTGGTATAAACGTAATCGTGTCGATGGGAGAGTTACGGCGCTGTTTGGTGGTAGTGCTGTGCTTTTCCATCGTTTGATGCAAGACATCCGGATGGAGGATTATGAGGTTGTGTATAGGAGCAGTAATCCTTTTAGGTTTATGGGGAATGGATTTTTGGAGTGGGAGATGCAGCCGGATAGTGATTTGTCTTGGTATGTTGAGGTTGCAGATCGGGAGCCGAAGATTAAGGAGACGGAGAATGGGGCATTGAGGGTTGGTGGTGGCGGTGCTAATGATGGGTATGATTTGATGTAGGTTGGTCGGTCGTACAGAAGAAGTATGGGATTTATGAGTATGAATAGCAGTAGACCGATGCTATAGTGTCCAACGGTACATCGAATGAGCAACATCAATCATAAAGCTGCCGCAACGTGTACGTTGGAGCAACAAGTATAGGAATAGAAGAATAATCATTCGAACCCAAATCTATCAACACAATACACCAAACGAAGCCACCCATCATAAATCATACGGTACTCATCTACTCCAAATCCAAATCCCTATACTCACTCTCAGCAACATCCAAACACCTCTTCCTATACCCCGGTCCCGAACCAGAATATCTCGCAATAATCCTCTTCTGCTTTCCCTTAACATTCGTATTCACCCCCGTCATCCAAGAATCCACCTGACTCATCAATAACCCCTTCGAACAATCCCAAACATGTTGCGTCCACTCCTCAACCTTCTCACTCCTACACTCAACCCTCTTGATCCCCTTCCCTTCGCAGAAATTTATCAAATCTGAAATCCAAGTCACAGCAAACTGGATCGAGCGCGGAATATTTCCAAAGGCTTGATGTGGACCCAACACCATCATCATATTGGGGAGCTTGTGGACGAAGAGGCCGAGATATGTTCTTGGGCCTTCGGTCCAGATGTCGCAGAGTTTTGTGTTGTCGACTCCGTGCCAGTCGATAGCTGTCATGGGCCCTGTCACGGCATCGAAACCTGTGGCGTAGATGAGGGCGTCTAGTTCGATGTGTTCGCCGGTTTGAAGTTGGATTCCCTTCTCTGTGATGTGATCGATGGGTGCTTCGTTGGCGACGTCGATGAGACGGACGTTGGATTTGTTGTAAGCTTCGAAGTACTGGGTTTCCAAGGGTACTCTTCTTGTGCCGAAGCCGTGGTTTTTGGGGACAAGTTTTTCGGCTGTGACGGGATCGTTGACGCGAGCGCGGATTTTGGCTGCGATGAAGGCGCTGAATGCTGCGTTTGCATCGCGATCCGTGTTGATATCTGCGAAGTTGCCGAGCCATTTGGCGAAACCTGGTTTTGCGTAGAGTATTTCCCAGAATGCTAGGCGCTGCGGGAGGTCAGTCATGGATCCGGTACGAAGAGCAGGAGACGGGTTTACCTCTTCTTCCGGCACTTCTAAAGTCCTGCGAGTGTCAGCTACATGCATGAATCCAGCGTACGACTTTGCGCATTGTTCGAAAATCTCTGGATACTGCTCCCTGTAGACTTTCATCTCATCTGACGAGATTAGCTCGTTGCGTAGTGGCGCAGACCAGTTCGGCGTTCGTTGGAAGACTGTTAACGACTTCATGCCGTACTGTGGCTTTACGATTTCCTGAATGATCTGGATGCCTGTGGCCCCGGTCCCGATGATGCCAACACGCTTGTCTTTGAACGTCCATTCACTCGGCCATCGTGAGGTGTGAAATGCTTCGCCGTGGTAATTCTCTACTCCTGGGATGTTTGGCAGTGTTGGTTCGTTCAAGATGCCTAATGCTGTGATGATGAATCGTGTGCTAATGTCTCATCAGTAATTTTGCTCAAAATTCTCGAACTAGACAACTATACCTATACGTTTTCCCTGACTTGTCTGTCACTAGCCAAGAATTCGATTTCTCTCGCCATCGAGCAGACTTCACTCTGGTGTTGAATTGCATGTACTGTCGAAGATTGAATTTATCTGTCAGGAATTGGGCATATCGCAATGTCTCGTCTCCATGCGCGAACGTCTCTGTCCAGTTCCATTCATCGAGCACTTCTTGTGAGAATTCCGAGAATCCATAACTGATACTCTCTGAGTCGAATTGTACGCCTGGATATCGATTCCTAGTGTTTATTAGCACTGTGATGCATCTCGATGAAATCCATCCATACCAGAACCATGTTCCGCCCTCTCCCGATCCAGCTTCTAGTGCAATAGTTTTGAGACCAAGTTGTTGCATACGGTACAATGTGAAGATGCCAGATAGGCCTGCTCCAATGACTAAAACCTCATATTCAAGCCCGGACGATGGATCTCCTATGCTTCCCATGTTTTAAGCTAGTCTTCGAAGTCTTTCGGATTAATGAAGCTTAATCAGCGCTGAAGTGACCTGGAATGATCGAAGGCAATCGACTTTTTCCCGGCTGAGACCACTTTTCGGCGGGTCCTTTTAGATGAGAGGAGAATTTCTCTTGCGCGTTCTTGATGCCTGCTGAGAGCATTTTGTGATTCGATCGAACGGCTGTGTTATCTGCCAGCCATCCTGGATTGCATCCATGGGAGGCCCGGACCTGCACGCCGCATTACCAATGAGCATTGCCGTAGGAAGCGGAGGGGATCAGGATTCGGCGACATCGGCATCGTCCGGCATCGATCCAAACATGGAGCCAAGTGTCAGTTCAGGATGCTCAGCTTGGCACGAGGTACCCGGGGCCAGGGTGCGAGATCTTGGTGGAGGGAGGAGTGCCAGTAGATTCTATTAGTGTATTGTTCACATCTTCAAGCCAGTAAGAGCTCATTTCGCAAATCATTGCGTGCATGCTAGACATCATAATCAAACCCGAATCGTTGAGGAAAAGAAAGACCAAAATGCCCAGTGTACAGAAATACTTATACTCTGGTCCCATCGATCATACGATTCCAGTTGACAAGACAAAACTAGCGGGCAAGGGCGTGATTGTCACCGGTGGTGCAAATGGGATCGGCGAGTCAATCGTTCGGCATTTCGTCGCTGCAGGCTCGTTGGTGACATTCTGCGATGTTAACACTGAGAGGGGTCGCGAGGTCGAAGCAGACATCAATGCCAAGGGCGGTCCTGGGAAAGTCCAGTTCGTTGCCTGTGACATTCGGTCGTGGGAGTCGCAGGTGGCGCTCTTTGAAAAGGCTACGGCCGGAGGGCGTAGGCTTGACATTGTCATCGCCAATGCTGGAATATCAAGAAGCAGCATCGACAGTCTGTGGAAGCTTGATGATCCAAAGGGTCCACCTTCTAAGCCTGAGCTCAAGATCGTGGAGACAAACATCAAGGGCACACTTTATGGTTTCAAGCTGGCCACGCATTACTTCCGCAAGCAGCCGAATGACGAAGATCATGACCGATGCTTCATCATCACAGGAAGCATGGTGGCTTATATCAATTCTCCTGGTAATTGGGAGTACACTGTCTCCAAGACTGGTCTCCTGGGCCTGATGAGAACGGTGCGCAGAAATAGCTGGCAGCAAGGCATGCGAATCAACTTTGTAGCTCCATGCTACATCCGAAGCGCTATCCGGACAGCAGAATACGAGAAGAATCTAGTCGACCAGGGGGTTCGTCTCGGCGAGGTAGAGGATGTGGCGAGCTGTATGATGAGAATCGCAAGTGACAGGTCTATAAATGGTGAGCATTGTATTAAACTTCGAACTTACGCCATGGCATGCTGATTTCGAAATAGGTCGTTCAATTATGATTGTTCCCCGGGCAGTTGCTCCGCAGGGATATATGGATGTTGATCTTGATGACTTCGATCAAGATGGGTACTTTAAGGACACGCAAGAAGTCCAGCTCAGAATCATAAAGGATCAGTGGCTCGATGACGAGGCTCTTCAGAAATATCAGTAGACCTCTTCTCCAAGCAAAAGGCGTTCTTCGTCCAATGTTTGCAAAATCTCCGTTGTCTTGTAGACAAAGGCTGATTTTAGACAAAGGCTGATTTATGCTCGGCAAGCAGGAAGTGTTCCGGACCAAGGTCATTCCGTGCTCGAGAGCTCGCTTCTTGCTAAGGCTTCGCATTCGGTGAATGTTGGTTTGTGGGAAGAAAGAGAGTGGTGTTCGCCATGGAAATTTCGACGCCAAGCAAGAATATTGAACACGTGGTATATAGGCCTCCATCAACGGAGTTCCATACGTACCAAGTGTTAGGATAAATAGCCCAACTCCATACCGAAAACCTTCCTAAGTCCCTACAATAAGTTACTTCTAGTATATGTTTTTATCTATAGATACTATACTAGCTTAATAAACTATATTATATTTAAGTTTCCCTCTAGTTTTAGAAATAAAAGAAATAGAATACTATATAACTATAGTCTACTCTATATAGCTTTAAATTTAGAAATAATGATTTAAATATTTAAGTCTTTATTTAAGCTTTAGAATAGTATTTTTTAGTAATTTAAGATACTATTCTTAATCTAGTATAATTATAGTTTATAATAGAAATCTTAGTCTAGTTAGGCTATATATAGTTATATAATTAGAGAAAGATTATAAAATATTTACTAAATTTACTATTATAGTATATTTTTCTATCTAACTATACTATTACTTAGTAATATAGACTAAGAATATTCTAAACTCTATATATTTTTAAAAAAGTAGATAAACTAAGTATTCTTATATTTTTAGAAACTAGCTTTTAATCTACTACTATCTTTTTATATAAAGATTCTAGCCTAGTAGTATTATATAGAGATACTCTATATCTCCTAAATTATCTATAAGAGAAGTATTGTTCTATTAATTATGAAATACTAGTTTTTCTAGGCGTACAAACAGCTAAAGCAGGTATAAGGTACTGGAAACGACTGTGAGCACTTGGGAGATATAGGCCTCCGTAGCTCATTTAAGCGCCAAGGGCCAAGACGAGCCGGCCTGAGGGTCTACTTGACAACGAAGTGTAAACAACACATTGACTTCTCACTCTACCTCGTCGACACCAACAAGCAGGACCCCAATGCCACCATGGATGTGTTGCTACAGCTTGACTTCACTCCGGCTCCTTCCGAGCACTTTTGAACTGCGATCCGCAGAAAGGCTCTGGTGTCTTCGGATGCCGAGCACTTCGGCTTCCAGAAATATCATGGTTGCGGCTGGGCCCAAGCCGCGTGCTTGAAAGCTGCAAATGTATTGGAGGTGAAGTATATAACAGAGGCTCGTCATTCGACAAGATACAGACCGGCGCTTTCTTGTATCCTTCAGAACAACTTCCTGCCGCGACTCCTCAAGCGCTGGCGTCTCACGAATCAGCTAGATAACGACTGGAAGACACCTCGCGATGCCAGACCCCCTCCCGAAGCCATATCGAGTCTTCATTCGCGTCGTCGATTCGACAATGTCTCTTTTCGGGGTAATGATGAACCTTCAGAGCGACAAGATCCTGCCGAACTATGCCCTCGGGCCCACCATGCCCCTCGCAACCGAGACACGACTCCTGCTAGATGCCTTGGTCGGGTCTTTTGCAGGCTTCGCATGTCTGCAAGCTACTCTTTCAAGAGCCAGGCTAAACGATGCAGTGGTATAGAAATGCTTGCAAGGCGGCGACCATCTCGATCGATCTAGCTACGCTTTCTGGCATTTACCGTGCATTGAGTTCATCAGGCAGGATGGACGTGAGCATATGGAAAAATTAAGAGTGGAACAATATTATGATTAATAGCTTTGTTGCTATGATCAGAATGCTAATTTTGCTCCGCATTGGAATGCCAAAGACCAAAGAAGCGTGAATGGTACGACCTTCAGTCTATACCTTGCTATTGCCAGTAAGTCCTTAGATCGCGAAGGAAAGCCCACCTCGCCGTCGTTCCCCAATCCCTTGCCTTCCAGGAGTTGAGGTCCTTCGGAAAATGGCCAACAAGATCACTCACATTCGGGTCGTGGGCGATGATGACAAATATCCGCTCATCACAGTCAAGCTCCTGTAGTTTTTGGACTGTCTCGATTGCAAGTGGGATATCGTGGCCGAATGTTGGATCGTACAACGGATCACTGCCTGTGCGCGCTCGAGAACTCTGGAGTTGCTCGAAAGCATGGCCAGGGCAAAGGGGCAGTTCACTCTCTGGATGTAGCGGATTTGGTCGGATTTCAGTTGGCATTGACATATGCTTGGAGGGCCGCAGTACTCCTGCATAGTGACAAATGTCACCACCAAGCAGTACGAATGATTCGGGGTTGGTCGTTGTTCTGGCCAACCCGCACAAATGTCCAACGGCATGGCCTGGACTGTCCAAAAGAAAGAATGACCCATCACCAAAATAGTCGAACGCCGGAAACTGTCCAATTTGTGTACTGGAGCCTTTTTCGAAAGCAATCTCTCGCAACGTACGCCCGGAGTAATCGCTTTCCAAAAGCGGACTGGTTGGATTTGCTGGAGCACCAGGCAACATGGCGGCCTTGAAACCCGGGCCCACGACAAGATCCGTGCTAGGAGGGAAGGTTGATGGATCACCAATATGGTCCCAATGCCAGTGGCTCCAAATCACCGCCTCGATTTCTTCCAATGCCACGCCGTTGTCTACCAAGATGTCACTAACATTCTGTGTGACATTTATGGTGTACTTCGTGGTAGGAATGTAAGAAGCAATGCTAGGAGAGTAATTATTGTAATCTTTTCGTATGCCCAAGTCCCATACCAACTTCCGACCTGATGGATGTTCGATCAGAAAGCTGTGGGATGGGTTCGATGGAAAGGTCTCTAGTCCTGGTACTGGAGGTGCCATGAAGCGCGAAATGATGGATGGACCGAAAGTGACGGCATTGATGAGCTTGACTGTGACGGCCACCTCACCAGGAGGAAGAGGCAATTTTGCTTGCTCTCCATCCGAAGCCATGTTGGTTGATTGTACGATAATTGTCTTCAGATTGCACCTATGATCATGTTGTGCCAGGCAGATGTCTTGATCCGCTGATTTCACGACTATTCCCACTGCCTACACCCCACGCATACCACGCATACCACGCACGGGATACTAATGATTCTTCTTCCCTGTTCCGGCAGTACCGAATGTCCGCAGCCCCAAGGACGTCACCGGCAACGATTGTGCCGGCCGGCGACCCCTCTTTGCTTTTGCCTTCTGATCCTCCTATAGTCGTGGCATCGGCATCACCTTTTTATCAGAGGACTGCCGTGGCATTTGCCTCGCGCCTGACATTCGCCGAGCATGCCAATCTCTGACAATTGGCAGCACTCCACCCCGGATCAGCCTCGAAAACGCAGAGCCGAGCTTGTATGCACAACATGCCACAGCAAGAAGGTGAATGTTCGGCGATCAAGCCGCCGAATCGCAATGTCTGACTCGTCGGTAGATAAAATGCGATCTCCAGAACCGAAAGAATGATGGATTGAACACATGCTCCTACTGCAGCGGCTCCGGCAGAGAGTGCGAACTTCGCACGCCGAAGCGAGCCAAGCGTAGAGACACCGAAGGCAGCCGGGACTTCGTCAGCGAAGGCCAACAGCAGTCTCGTATACAGCCAGCTACCGAGGACCGGCATGACAAGGCTCCATCTGAGACGGCAAGCAATGCCGATCCTATAGCCAGACCGGGTGTGCTTGGACGTCAGCAAGACGCTCTTCCTCTTCAGCAGTCGCCCGCAAAGACTACGCCACCGCAAGACCGTGAGCGGGTATTCGTGAATGAGAATCGTCCAGGCGATCCCGACACAGGTAGGTCATCGGACGTCGGATCATGCGTGGAAAGTATTCATGTCTACTGTGCTCGCGGAAAGTGACCTGTTTGGACTTGGTGGGCGAATTTTCGATCATGATCAGAACTGCGTAGCCCCGAAAGACCTTATACGAATTCTTCCATACACGGCCAATCCTGGGCACTGATGTGGATGGGCTGACTATTGACGCAGGATTCGTGCGAGTGTATGGACAAGAACTGCACAATGATGCCCGAAATCAAAGCCTATCGGAGGTGGAACGAATGATAAATTCCCACGGCAACGCTATCGCGCCAGATCTATTGCCGATTTTCTCAGAGACATACTTTGAAAACTGCTATGCATGGTGTCCTGTCTTGGACAGGGCAAGCATGTATCAGAGTCTGGCAGGATCGCCGCTTGTGTCGAATGCGCTGGCGCTTGCCGCCAGTCATGTCCAACCTCCAATGCTGCCTCATGATGGCCCCGTGGAGTACTACAAACGCGCCCGCAGGATGTTTTACGAGGACGAGGAACCGAATCTGATCAGTTGTCTGAAGGCACTACTATTATTTTACTGGTGGGCTCCAAGATCCACCGCCGCAGTGCACCGCCATTCATCGTGGTGGTGGACTTCTCTCGTCATACGCCAGGCGCAGTGGATGAATTTGCACCGGGATCCACCCTTGGACTCACAACCAGAGGACATCGGGCTGAGACGTCGAATCTGGTGGACGGCATTCGCCAGGGAGAGGCTGACAGCACTCTGCCAAAGCAAGCCAGCCATCATCGATCCGCGGGATTGTAGCGTGCGGGAGCCGACTCTGAGTGACTTTCCCGCCAAGATGATCGATGCCGACCGCGTCAAGGCTGGGGTGTTCATATACTGGGTCAGACTGTGCGACACGATTGGGAAGACTGCACAACACCTCTCAAGAACTCCGAAAATCGCCTCGCCATTTCCCAGAGTTCTTGCTGACGAGCTGATCACCTGGAGCAAGTCCTTGCCACCGCATTTGATCTTGTCAATCGAGGCAAGCCATACGCACACGTTCAACAAAGACGTTCACCAGCTCTATCTACCCTATCTATGCACGGTGATTGTGCTACATCTCAAACGACCATGCGGGGGTAATGCCTTGCCTCAAGCATTGCCACCGGCGATCATGGCTGCGACATGCGTGGCACGCATATTTCGAGACATTCTGGCGAGAGGCGACACGCGGTTTCTTATGGCTATCACGAGCTGGTATTGTGGCGTGACCTTTGTCGCTCTGCTCTCGGCATCCCAAGATCCAGCACTTTCGGAGGCCGCAAATGCCGATTTAGACATTGTGGTGCTTTTATGCAAGCAGCTGTGCAACATGTGGGCGTCGGCGACTGTCATCTACAATGGCTTCGACCGCTTGCGAAGAGCAGCTGCTCGAGAAGGTAGCGAGGGTTCCATTCCGACGCAAGCCGCCGAGGCTCTCATGTCTATCAATGGTGCTGCTTATGCTCAAAGTCCAACGGAAACGCTCTACACACCGGGTTCTTTGGACTGGATGGCATACTTCGGATTCGTCACTAGAGATACCAGCAGACTGGCATCGATCCTAATCGCATTCAAAGACAATAATGAGTTCGGCCTGAAAGCTATGTTGCCGGACTCATCGCTTTTAGACCTGCAGGACTGGTTTAGTGACCTTCAGGGCACGGATTTCGTTCTCACGGATGACGTGGCGTTTGTGTAGAGCGGGCCATGAAACGAGCCATATCCCAAGCTTACTCACCAATCTCCCTCTTCCGAGCTCGCAGCCCTCGGCATAACCAGTAACAGCTCTTGCCAAGTGGGTCGAGCTTCTCCGCACTTTCCGGTACGCAAGCCTGCCTTTCATAAGAGCTGCATGGCTAGAGCATAGGCGGACTCTATTTTCAGCCTGACCATCAAAAGTCCTGCCAGCCGCGTTCACCATGGACTCAGCCTTACCGGCCACCATGCACGCTTGGCGGAAGCATAGAGGTATCGATGAAGCTGTAAGCACATTCTCTTCTGCCGTTGAATTGAATATCGACGCGGACAGATCTGGGAAGAGGTACCCGTGCCGAGTGTCCCAGCTACCGGCTTCCTATGCAAGATGCTTGCAGCTGGCGTCTGCCACTCAGACGAAGCAATGATCGTGGACAGATCCCCGAGAAGACCTTGGTTTCAAGAAACGTTCACACTGGTATTATCATCATCAACACCATACTCCATGACATACCTCTTACCGAATCACTACAGGGACATGAAGGTTGCGGCGAAATCCTTGCCATCGGAGAGAAAGTAACAGACAAAAGCTTCAAAGTGGTATGCCAAACTACACATTTCCTCCTCAAAACTAAACCCAGTCCAGGGCGACACCATAGCCATGATCGGAGTTCCCGGTTGCGGACGTCAATCCTGTCCAGAATGCGCCCGCTCTCTCCCCCAACTCTGCGCAACAGGTCACCACTCCGGCATAGGGCAAGACGGATTCTTCGCCCCTTACGCTACCATCGATCAACGCGGCGCAGCACTCGTCCCTCAAGGCATAACCCCAGCAATCGCAGCAGCAGCAACCGACGCAGTCCTAACAGCCTACCACGCCGTCGTTCGCAGAGCAGAAGTCAGACCTCACGAAACAGTTTTTATATTCGGATTAGGTGGTTTAGGATTTAACGGGATGCAAGTGTGTAAGGCGATCGGGGCTAGAGTTATTGTATCCGATGTTAGGGAAGAGAGATTGGATGCTGCGAGAGAGTTTGGGGTTGATGATATTGTGCCTGTTGGGAAAGATATACAGGAATTTGTGAGGGAGAAGGGATTGGAGGGAAGCATTGATACTACGATTGATTTTGTTGGAGTACCGCAGACGTTTGGGGATGCGCAGGCGATTGGTAAGGCTGAGCTTCAGTCGTTTAGAGGATGCGGATGTGCTGACGTTGATGCAGTACGAGCCGGTGGGAAAATGGTTTGTGTGGGCACATTAGCCGCGGAGAATACGATTCAGATGAAGACTGGGATTCGGAAGAGGTTGAGTATTCTCTTTTCGTATGGTGGTCAAATTGAAGATTTGAGGGAAGCTTTAGCCCTCATTGCCAAAGGAGATCTGAAGCCGCAGGTTGAAAATGGGAAGTTGGAGGATTTTCCGAGGTGGTTGAAGGATTTGTGTGATGGTAAGGTCAAGGCTAGGGTCGCTTTGACTTGTGAGCATCTTACTCATTAGGTGGCGGTCGAGTCGCAGTCCTTGGGAGCGCGTCATATATCCCTTTCCAACGCGATGGGCCATGATCATCTCCATTCTTCTTCACCACGATAAATCCTCGTCCTCCTTCTCCAGGCCAATCCCACTCCGTTTTCGTCCCCAAGCAGCGCTCCATGAATATCGAACACCAAGCTGTCTGTCAAACTTGCAAATTCCGTTCCGCCGAGCATTCCTCGTTACCTTCCTTTGCTGCGGAAGACCTGATCCATGGATTGAGCCCAGATTCTGTTTGCCGCTGTCTTCGATATTGACAGTATGATAGATATAACGGACAGAAAATCTCAGAGTCGATCCTGACAACCTGCATAAAGCATGTCACACTTGGCTGTGTAGCCCCCCTGGCGTGTGTTGCATTGGAGTGGGACGAAGAGGTCGGGAGGGGTGCTGTGAGAAAAGCTGGTTGATGCTCGAAACGCGATGCTGCAGGTGATGTTCGAATCTGAAGGCGAAAGTGAGGTAGCTGCGGCCCGAATTGACCTTTGAAAATGGTAAGGACTATTCCAGAGAAGCATGCCTCCTGTCGGATCGTTCGAGTGTCTTCATGTCAGCGATGCATGACCTGTTATGCATCGTGTCGACAATCTATCTCGCAGCCAGGTCATCACTTACAGACTCGCAGCCGTGTGACTTGATGATCTGATATCTAGGTATTTCGTCATGCTTAGGCTAACATTACATTACCCTGCAAGCACCCTGCGGCTGTTTTCGCTTTCGTTTTTGATGGCTTCATGATTTTGGTTTGCTGTTTGTGGAACTCGAATCTTCAGACTTCTTTGCTTGGCTCGAACCGGCGTCTATCGTCTTCTTTGCCGTGATTTTGTATAGACGATTAATTCTCTCCAGTAAACGAACTGCATCATCACATCCGCAGGTCTCAATTTGGCGACGAGCCTCGACCGCTCTCTGGTACTGACAAGGACAAAGTTCTTTCCGCAACGCCTTGATGAGCAGCGGACTCGTACGTAATGGGTCCGTTGAATAGACATTGAGACAGTGTCTGCACGCAGCCTTACGCGTGATCATTGCATCGATAGCATCAAGAACGTCGTTGGGATACGGTGATCTTGCAATTCCGTTATCTTGTCTCCAGGGCAGCCGGAAACCTGTGCCTTGCAGATGGCTGAGCATCAGTTTCCAGGTAGTATTCGAGGACCCCATGACCTGGTTAGGATCTTCGTGGCGTTCTTCAAGCGCAAATTTGACTGCTTTGAGGTTGATTCCGTACACTACCTTCAAATGTTGCGGGTGAGGTCTCGTCGCGTAAAGTAGCAAGGGGGCACCCGTTCGATCTTTGAGTTGACCAAGATTGCTTTCAATGTACTCGAACGCGTAGAGCGTACAGCCACTTGCAACTGTGAGTCCCAAGAAGTCGTAATATGGATCAGGGCCGGACGCATCCTGTAACGGGTCCAGTACGATTCGATCCGGCCAACACTGATCGCGCCTATACCGTGCGGCCATAGTGAGCTCTACGCTTCTCATAAGAACGGTCTGAGCTTTACCCTGAGTACTTTCTGCGAGTCGACTATAGTGAAGAAATCTCCAAAGTTGTGCTGCTGTCTCCGCTCGCCTCTTTTGCTGATCAGACGAGCCATGCTCCACTCCTTTGAAGTGCGGTTGCAGTTGCAACGTTTATATCGGACCTCGAGTCGTCAAAACGTGTGAGGCGAGCCATGATTGTCTCCTGGCTGAGGAAATCGACGACTGAGCGATGCAGGAACTGCACCTTTGGAGTCTTGCGCTGAAGCCAAGTCTGCGCGTCTGCCTGCGACTTCTCGCTGACTTCCAAAAGCCCCAAGCACCTGGTGTGCAGAATTGCTAGCGTGTTCGGCAACAGCTTCTGCATGTCCAGCCTTGCTTGTCCGGGGTCGGTGTAATTGTCAGGGTATATTTGCTCATATTGAAGTGCGAGGTGCAATTCTAGAGCACGATGAGTCGGTGGGAACCTTCGATTGAGGATCCAAGTTAGGGCGAGTAGTAGAAGCCGGTGAGCTTCCTGTTGATAGCCTCTCGGTATCCTATCGAGAGTGCCAAGGAAAAGGTCTTCTAACTCCCTAGGCTGTTTCAATAGACGTGCCATAAGCTTCATGGGCCCATCACGGTAAGTAAAGCCATCGAGAAGGTCGGTAACGACAGCGGTGACCCATAGAAAAACACCCTCTGCTCGATCAGCGAGCTCACGTAACAAATCGTGACACTCCTGCTCGTAGTCAATCTGCATTTGCAGGAAGACTTTATTAGTGCCTAGGCAATCATTGACGTATCGGTCGATGTCCTTGGGAAAACTTCTCCTTGAGCGTCTCTAGTGGACGGCTTGACAAAACAAGCTTGACCTTTGGTAGAGTTCCAAGTTCCATCGGTGAGTCCGCGAGGTCAGCCAAGGCAATGGCAGTCTCAGCATCATCCTTCTCGTTGTCGTCGAGAATCCAGGTGAATGTTCTTGCGCCTGGTATTCATTTGTGGGAACTGAAGCCATTGCAGAAGCTTCTGCCTGCGATTCTGTTCCTCTCTGAAGCCTCGATCTCTGTGAGTTCGAGAAGGTGTGGCTGTTCCTTGTTCTCCAGATCCAAACGCTGCTCCACCATTCATTGCCATAGTGATCGCCAAGTTCGACCCTGTTGCCTGTGCCGCCAATGATGTGATATGCTGATACCCGGTGCCATACTCAGCGCCGGCAGATGCCATGGCTCCAAGTCTGCTGGCGCGGGATGAGATCGCAAGACACGAAAGGCTGGTGACGCCGAGCTCAAGAACACGAGTGTGCTAAATATACTATAGCCAAGTCCGGAGCTGTCTCGCTTGAGCAGCGAGAAAGTGTCAAACTGATGCAAACGTGACCGTGTGCGCTTGAACGTGAGCGATAGTGACAACAAGTGAGCTTCTTACGGCCTCCAGCAGGCGACACTCATGCTCTGTACCTGGCCTTTCGTTCATCATGCACCACAACCACCACCACCAACACCTTGCTAATAGACTGGTCTTGGAGCACTGGCTCAACAAGATTCTATGCCTCGCGGCGGAAGAAGTAGATGTAGGCAAACTTCTTCATCTCATCTACATCACCTCCCAGACAAACCTTCTCGTCGTTGAAAAGAACCCAGCCTTCCTTCTTCTTGATGAACGCCACGTAGTGTCCAGCGTGAATGCTGCTACCCTTGTGGCAGACGATACTCTTCAGTGAGAACAGTGCAGGCTTGTTGTCCTCGACGACCTTCGTCTCAGTGGCATCCCCGTTCGCTGGCGCCTCATCTTCACCAAAATCTCCGGTGGCTTCCGGATGCGAGAAAAGCCAGTCGACAGCTCGCTCCATGTCACCGCCGGTCTCCTTCAGTGCTTGCCGAGCCTGAGGAGCTGAGAAGCCCATACCGCCTAGCGTCTCAATCATATCAGGATCAACAGCAGAGCCTCCGCCAGCAGCCGCAGGCTCCTCAAGCGGGACATCAATATCGGGATCTTCCATGTGCTCGAAGAGCCAACCAGTAGCGACCTCCGCATCTGAATTTCCGGTGGCCTTGAGGGCCTTCTCACAACGGACACGTGGGAAGCCCATGCCCATTAACATCTCCAATGCCATCTCGTTTGGCGAGAACTTGTTACTTGCGCCACCGGCAGCATCCTGTTCTTCCGGCAGCTCTTCCTCACCTACCTGCTTGCCCTTACTACGATAAGCCTCCATGTCGAAGACCTCGTCGCCCACGATGACTGGAACATCTTGTTTTGTGGGGACCCAATTGACGACTTCGAAGCGACGAGCGTTGACTGCTAACACCGTTGGAAAGGCCTTGAACAATGACTGCTTGGAGAAGCCCTTGTTGCCGCAGCCTGAGCAGGTCAACTCAACGATCTCAGCAGCAGTGAAGTCGTCAAGGCACTGCTTGAGTGTGACGGGCTCGAACTGCTCTTTCTCATCTTCTGCCTTCCCATCCTGACCAGCACCGTTACTCATGGCAGTGTCTTCGGATTTGGGAAGACGCTTGATCGGCACTGCAACGGAAATATTCTCCATCTCGTCTTGTCGGTATCGCACTTTCTTGCACTGCAAGCACTGCAGCTTCTGTTCCATGTAGAACCGAAAGGAGTCGACAGGATCTGCCACATCTTTGTAGTCTCCTTTTGCAGAAGCTTGTGATCGTGAAATGAGCTTGAGGATGTGAAGTAGAAGCTCGAACGAGTCTTGCTGCCGCATAGTGCTGAACTCGGCGTGACCTTTGCCAATGAGGTGCTTGAGCATGGCTGGTGCGATGCCCTTCTGGTGCGGCTTGTGATCGGGGTCATCGGAGGGAGTAATGTCGGCGTCTGGCTTGCTGTACCTGCCAGAGAGCAGTCCATCAGCAAGCTTTCGCAATTGAACCTCAAGGTCTTCAGCAGGGTTTGTGATCTTCGGCAGATGTTCTTCAGGCCTGTAGTATCTCTTCTCGAATTCTGGATTTGCGAAGAGCGCTTGCAAGACTGAAGCGAGGTAGCAGCTGTTGCCCAAATTCTTCAAGCCTGTCAGGCCAGCCCCAAATAATGGCTTCAGTTGTCTGCCTTCTGCATCTGTCATGGAGAAGTCGTAATTCAGGTTGTGTTCTAATTGTGCCTCAGCCAAGCTCTTCTCGGTCTTCACTCTGTCCTTGATGTTGATGCCCCAATGTAGCAAGTGTTCTGGTAGCTTGGGGTCTTGCTTCTCGTCGTCACAGGCATAGCAGTAGATATCGGCATTGCCCTCCGCCGTGAGACTACCTAGCTTGACTGCTACAGGGTGCTTCGTCTCTGTTGCGTGGTCAAGCTGGTGACCATTTCCAGCAGGCCCAACACCGCCATACTGCTTCCTGCCGCAGCCCAGATTGCCACATGTCAAGCACAACCAAAGATTCTCCTTCAGATCGCATTTGTTGCAGTGGCCTAGATCACCACTCGGTATCTGCCGAGAAGGTTCCTGTTCTAGCAGGTAGGTGTGTTCGCAAGGCTGTAGTTTCAGCTCCCACGCCTTGACTTCCTCTTGCTGTGAGAATGTGTTGGCCTTCAACACGCTCTGCACCACCTCGCCGACCTTGCCATCCTTGGCAATATCGCTGACATTGCACTGAAAGCATTTGACTTGCGTCTTGGTATCGTACCGATCTTCTTCCGTCTCAGCCTTGATCTCCAGCTTGCTCATCTTCTCCGGTGGCTCGTTGTCGTCTCGTAGCTTTCGCTTGCGAGTTCGTTGTATGTTGACTGCGACGGGATGATCGAATTGCTTAGCATGTGAGGCGGAGTGTTGCCGCTCGCCAGCACAACCACCGTTGAAGCAGTGGAGGCAAACATCGAGGCCAGCGGTGTCGTCGATGCTGTCGAAGCAGAGGGTGCAGTCTTCGCGATAGACGGATTCGTTTGGACGCGGAGCTCGGATGGACTCCGTATGTGGACACGACGCCATGTTGTCAAAGTCGTGCAATGCAAAGTAAGAAAGAGTGGTTGGTAGAGAGAAGGGCAAGCTCCAGGCACAGGCACAGGCACAGGCACAGGCAGCGTTTGCCTTTCGTCATGGCCAGCGGGGGCGAATTTCATACAGAGCCGCATCAATTCATGGGTAAGCAGTGTCAAATTTCTGTCAGATCTCATACAGGGACGCATCAATTCATGGGTAAGCAGTGTCAAATTTCATGCAGGGTCGCATCAATTCATGTGTAAGCAGTGTCAAATATCATCAATCCATCCAACCCATACTACATTTTCACGAGCCTTCTCATGCTCTTCACAGTGGTCATTCAGAAGAAGCTGTTCTTGCCAGCCGCAGATTCCTGCTGTGCCTCATCAACCTTCTCCTCCGCCTCATGCTGAGCGTCTGCAGCGCTCTCCTCTGCAGCATCTGCAGGCTTCTGCTTCTGTCTATTCTTGCCACTAACGCCAGACCAAATACCACTTCCAAGAGAGCCAACACCTCTGGCAACACCACCTCCGATGGATCCCACGGAGCCAATGACATCGCCTTTGCCTAGCTTGCCTACGCCTTCTCCGACTCCGCCTAGCAAGTGTCAGCTCAGTCTCATCAAAGCCTTGCGAGCGAGTCTTCTTACCCGTAGCTTCACTCACAGTCCCTCCAAGCCCAGTCGTGACACCTTCCAAAGTGCCACCTACTCGGCCTGGCACATAGCCCACAGTACTCTTCCCGGCGCCCTCTACAGTCTTGCCGAGACCAGCTCCAGCCCCGCCTACTGTCTTCCCAACACCTCCTGTCGCGCCGCCAATAGTCTTGCTGACATCGTAATTGCCAATACCTGAAGCGGTATCCCCGATTGTGGACCCCAGCCCGGATGTAGTACCGCTTATCGTCTTCCCAAGACTTCCAGTCGTGTTGTTCACAGCATTACCCACGGGACCTCCAATGGTAGCATTGACGCCTTTACCGACACCACTGAGTGTGCCATCGACCCCGTAGCCAACACCTTTGACGGTGCCTCCTACGCCTTGGCCAACTCCAGAGACGGTCTTGCCGGTGCCTGAATTTTCAGTCAGCATCCAACATCAAAAGCTATTATCGAATGATCTTCCCACCTCTCGCAACAGCCTTCCCAACCCCAGGTAAATCCTTCCTCCCAATCGCCCCTCCCGCCTTCGTCACAGTCTGACTCAAATTACTCACAGCATCATCTCCTGTCTTCTTGACATTTCCCACACTATTCGTCCCAGTCTGTCCCACATTCCTCGTCGCATCGCTAACGGTCTTGGTCGCTCCTGTTCCGACTTGATTGACCTTTTTGGTAACTGGAGCTGTGCGTCCACCAGAAGCTTTGTCAAGAGTGCCTGCAAAATTTCAGCAACGTTTGCGCGATTCTTCATCTGCGGCTTTCCATCGACTCGTGAGCCAAGATGGGAGGCATTTCTCGATAAAGCTCGGATCCTGACCACTGAAGTCCATACGCATGGGTAGGTCGTCGGACGTACCTGTAGCGGCACCAAGGCCTGAGTTTACTCCATTGCCGGCTGTGTTTACCACTTTGTTTGTTGCTCCTAAACCAGTGTTCGCTGCTTTTTGTACGGTGCCTGTCGCTGCGCCGGTTGCTTGCTGTGCTGTACCTGTTACACCTCCTATGGTCTTTTCTGCTCTGTTCGGAGCTGCTTTGGGCGGAGGCTTCTTGGTCTGGGGCAACACAGCTGGTGGTATCGGTTTTCGCTTTGCTGGAGTTAAAGCGCCTCCAGCAGTTGATGGTGCCTTGTTCGAAGCTACACTCGGCGGCTTCGCGCCAGCAGTCGCCTGATTTGCAGCCTTTTGAGGAGTGACTGCAGGAGGCGCTGGCTTCTTGATGGGCGCCGGAGATGCGCTTCCCGTAGCTGGAGTCTTTGCCGGCAGTTTCGCAGGCGTCTTAACTGGTGTCTTTGCAGGTGTCTTCACCGACGTAGGAGTTTCAGCACTTGTGGTAGCCTTCGGCGCAGCTAGTGTAGACTTCTTCACAGGTGTAGATCCTCCCGCGGGCTTTGCTGGAGTCGTGGCAGGCTTCTTGACGGGTGTGGACGTCGCAGGCTGTTTCGTGGGCTGAGATGGTGCTTTGACTGGTGCTGTGATCTTTGGCGGTGGCTTGGCCGGTGTCGTCTTGGCCGGTGTCTTCTTCGGTAGCTCATTGTCCACCATGCTGATTTTATTCATACCATCTTTCGAGCATTATCAGCCTGGTAGAATGATTCGCACCGGAGAGTTACAGCTTTGGCACATCGCAAGACCTTTTCTGCGCGATCACACAACATACTCAGGTAGTAGTATCCCAAAGCTGCAGCTCCAGCTGCGACAGGTAGGCCGCGCCACAGATAGCTCGTTGTCGACGTACCTTGGAGGTCAGCCTGCTGTTTCTTCAAGTCATTTAGCTTTGACATGTTGTACTGTTACTCCGCAAGGAGGAAAAAGTAGGAAGGTAAAAGGAACTTGACTGATGAGAAAGATTGGTATCAGTATCCAAGTGTTCAGTGATCTGTCTGCTTCGATTTCTGGCGAGAATATCATCACGACGAGGCGTCAGCTCCTCATCTCGAGGTTTCGCAACAATGTTGCTTTCGTGTAACACAGAAGCGTGAACGTCATGATGCATCAAAGGCGATCAATCATCAGACCAAGTTTCAATCCTTGTCGCGGTTGGCATTCCGCTCCAGCCATTGGATCGATGAATGGCGTCCTCCTTTGCATTCGATCGAACGCTATGAGATTCGCATTGTCCAGAGCGTGTCGTCGAGTTCTGCTAAGGTACTACTTGCTACAGTGATGGTGACAGCGCAACACTGCCAGATATCGAACCCAGATACCTTCCTGTAGTTCGGCCCAACAGATGACCCGTGTTTAATGAAGAGCTAGGGAATGGCAGGACATAGGAAAGAGAAAGAGCTCCTACCCGAAACCCAGGTGGAAATGGCTGGCGGTGGGATCTCGCCGCACGCACGTCCTTGCTGGTGACAAGCGGCACAAATGAAATGAGGACACGGAACGGGCGACAAGGTCATATAACACAGTGCTTGACAAGATCGCGGCTGTAGAAACCAGCAGGCCCAAAAAGTTGAAGTCAACGTGAACAAATCTCAAATTTCGTGCACCAATGCTAGCTGTACCAGGTCAATATTGAGGAAATCAGTGCTAGTTTTGGAGCTCACAAATGCTTTGAGTGCATACATAAACCATCCTGCTATATTTGCGCCCTTCTGAAAGATCTGATGCTCCAGGTCTGGTATGACTGCCACGTTGATGGCATCGAGGAGTTCGATGAATTCGTCTCTTTGGATTCCAAAGCGAGCGAGCTCGTCACTGTAGCCGCGCAAGAATGGCTGTCCGTCTCCATTTGCGGTCTGAGGTAGAGCTAATGGTCTGAAGTGCGGTAGTGCTGATGTAAAAGGAGATGGACTTGGGAAATATTGAGTTGATGTGTTGAGATGATCATATTCGCAGTTCGGTTGCGGGAAGGCAGCATTGCTCTGGTCGAGCGTCGTAGAAGTCTGCTGTGTTTATTGTTGGCTCGGACCAAAATCTTTTCACTGATGTCTGTGTCCATGAGTGAGCGCTAACCACGGACGAACGCACTTTGAAGGCCGTCTATGATTAATGCCATTTGTGCAAGTTCATCAGCTACCCTAGGAGGCGCCATGAGTACTGGCAGCAGAAGGGTTGCAGCTGTCTAGATGAGAGACCTAGTTCTAGTATCGTGGCCTCATTTTGAGCTTCCATTTGCTGCCGCCTCGAAGCTGATGGCGCAAAGAGCCAGCACAACAGTATTGCCAGCCGTTGGAGCATGATAGGGACATGGCGTGGTGAAAGGCGAGGTGCACATTCAATGGATGAAGAGAGCAAAGCAAAGACGACGCAGATTTCTGCCAAACTTCGGTCTTGAAACAGGCCACCAAATGTTCCACCAATATTTGATGGGGCTCTTTCTCCAGGTCGCTTCCAACAACGTCACCATCAAACTCACATCTTTACGATCCTCACCTCGTTGCACGAGTCGTGGTCTGCGCTAATCATAATATGCCGAAACAGAACACGTCAAGGCCTCGAGCATCACTGCGGCAGCTGCATTTTCTGCAGCCAGCGACAAAAGAGGGTAGACCTTGTTGACAACTCCAGTCCGATACCAGCAGCAATGAACCAGAAACCCAGGCTCATCTCAATATGATCAATACCACTAAGCATATGCGCATTAAGACCAGGATGCCACAATGGGTCGAAACGTCACCAGCCAATATGTTTTCATCATCTCCAGGGTCTTGAAATGACGTTCACAGCCACAATGTTGAAGACAATTCATTTGAAAGGGGAGGAGAGGTGCTGATCTATCTAGTCGTTCTTTCACACCTGCACTGAGTTGGAACATCACTTCAAAGCGCTGCCAAGCTATACCGCAGGAATGGGGCTCATCGACAAAATTCGATCTAGGCTTGAGACTCGTCGGCTCGAGCAGCGGTATGCAAGAAGAGACAAGAGACGTACATCCGTCCCAAATATCCAATACGTCGACGGAGAGTATGTCTTGAGCGATCTGTCAAGCACTGGGCGTGATCTCAATCCTGCAGCCAACAGGGCAAGGCGTACGTGAAGTTTACGTGAGAACATGGCCGAGTCACATTCTGACCAATATCGCAGGTAGGAGTCTTGCTCCACGGCCACGACGGGCTTCCTTATACGGCAGAGACAGCATTATACCAGACTGTCCACAAGAGACTGCGGCCCGGCCAAAAGCTCGCAACCGAGAAAGCGTGGTACTAAGATACATGTCGGAACCAGAAGAGGAGACATGCACATATCGGAGACAATCATATCGTCCCCCACCTCGTACGAGGGACAGCGTCGTCCTCAGGAATATGGACTATCTGCCGGGAGAGGAGACTCGGTCCAAAAGGCAACCACGGAACCGAGAAAGCATTGTCTTGGGCAATATGCTCGTGGAGGACACTCCATCGGGGCGAACTAGGCCGCCTCCACGGAACAGAGACAGTATCGTGATGAGAGGGATGGCAGAGTGGACGGACTTCTAAACATGCCCCACCCCCACGTGCGGCTCGCGGAAAAGCTGCTGGTGGTGTTGGTGCCAAGTTGATCTATGGCTGTCAAAGACATCCTGGCATGTGATTGAGACACTTGACTTCCCCGAGCGGCTTTGGCTAAGTTTTTATATTTTGAAAACGCAACTACTTACAACCATCTACCCCTCCATTTCACACTTGGGACTTGCGATATCCACAAATATGTAACTCAGTAAGGATATAACCTTCTCGGATCGTTGTAAAAATTTTCAGGGATCATCACAGAGACTATCGGCTCCATTGGATTGAGTCGTGCCTCGTACACTCCAGCTTTGCAGACCTTCCACACAGTTTTACCCATCGTGCAATGATTGCATTTCATGGCGCCCATTCGCAGAATAGCATTGCCCGCGTCGCGTTGATGCTTACTCCTCTCAAGAAGCGGTGTCAAAAAAGGCGTTGAGCAGCCTAGAATCCCAGCATGGCAGGAAAAATCTTTCAAGGAGATCCTTCTGCAAGTCCGCGTGTACTCATCTCAGCGGTATATTGGAAAGCTCAGCATGATTGGTCGTAGAGCTGCACGCTGGCCACGACCCGTTAATTCGCCTTGTACACTCGCAGCTTTGTGCGAGCCGCAAGCAGATCACCATACTACTGCCTCCAACTTTCACAGGCCGCCACGACAAAAGTATTGCAAGCTGTCACAATCGCCTCGTTGTTCAGGCTTCTCCCGAGCGCTTGGCCGATCATCATGACTGTTGTCGATTATCACATGAGGCACAGCATATCGCGGTCAAGGTCTTGGTTCGGTAGGTATCGTTGAAAGCAAGTAATTGACTCCTCGATGCACAAGGCTCAACAATCAAGCGCATGCGTCCTACCAATGTCACGGAGCACAAGCTCCTTATCTCCAAACTTGCCTCTATCGGCAAGCTCCGCATTGCACTTCTTATGCTTGTTTGTTCATGCTGTGCAACGTCAACGCGGAGTCGAGAGCTTAATGAACAGCTACAATGCTGACGTAGCATATGCGTTGCCTTCTCAAGGTTCGCAACCGAGCTATAGCTAGAGGTATGGGGGTTCGAAGTTCTCTCGAGGGCTCAGACACGTCCTCATCACTGCCCATCAAGGCGGTCATCACTTTCGAATACCGTGTAAGAGTTTGCTGTTCATCATGGACGACAGTCAGCAGACCAGCCTCATGTTGCCATTTGGCATATGCTTTGGGCTTCTCGCAGGCACAATCGCCTCACTAGTCTTCGTGATCGGATTGGTGGTCGGTGGCCTATCTACAGCAATGTATCTCGTTCGCTTCAAGAGCTGGTTGGGAACGAAGGCTGCTCCCAAAGGTAATTCTCATTAGGCGAAGTGGTGGTGATCAGCATGCTAAACGTGCCAAAGAAGAAAAGTCGAAGAAGTCCAACAAGGGAATCAAGGATGTGACCGACCCTTCTCCCATTCCGTCGCCACCGCCGCCAACAAGCGGCATCGAGCCGGACACTACTACGTTCGACCCGTTTCGACCATGGCAGAAGTCTGATGACTTGCGAGATTCTGATCCTTGTGGCGAAGCTAAAGCATTCCCGGATTTCTACGGTACTCGTAGACGTTCACTCGGAGCATACAAGGATCCGTTTGCGGGAATGGGCATGCCCAAAGCAAAGCCGAGAAAGAAGCAGACGGACTATGCATGGGAATTCCCGGGCGATCCTGAACCAAATGGTGATAGTGTAGGACCTCCGAAGACACCAGAAAACGAGACATTGGATCCATTCAGCAACCTCGGGCAAGGCTGTGGAACTCTTAAATCCAGAGGGCCTCTTGGCTACAAACCTTTCCCCGACCTTGACAGATATCCTCCACTGTCTGGCGATATCAAGCCTTTTCCCGACGTGGAGACCTATCCTCCTCCGCTACCTGCACAGCCAGGGGCGGATATTCTGCACGACCCTTTCGCCAATCTAAAGCCACCCCCACCAATGCCAGAGAGCTTTCTCCCAGATCCATTTGCCGGCATCGATCTTGGCAAGATTGGAAGGAAGAAGTCTGTCACTTCGTCCAGGCCAGGCCATCAAGAGTGCTGCTGCTGCTGCTGCCGTGATAAGAAGGAGGCCAGGCACAGCAAGACGGCCGACGAAGACGATGATGGCTCCACCATCAGTACAAAATCATCGTTGACAACAGAAGACAGAGATTTGGAGATGGTCGAAGGAGCGACACGCAAGATCAAAGTCCTGCGCGATCTTGGCAACCTCTCTGGCGTGGACGCTTCGACGAAGGAGATTGTGACACCTCCAAGCACGGTTGATGCCGCCGAGATTGTGCGTTCGCCGGAGAGTACGGTGGGCGGTCAAAAGAGCGATGATCGAAAGAAGCTTATGTAAGTCGTGTAAAGGCAATACGCCATCGTTTGAGATCTGCTGACGCTGTTCAGAAATGCAGCGGTCCAAAGTCTTCAGGCTTTGTTGCAGGAAGTGCAGGGGCGCTAGAATAGGTGACGTACAAGTCGGGACTGGAAATTTTGGCTGAGATGAGCAAAAATGGTTAGACAGAATGCCTGAACGTGATGGAAATTCCGGTTCGAAGTAATAGCGCAGGCGGCAAGTAATGGAAAGATATACTTGTGGGGGAGGAGGAAGCAGTCTCTGACCAAGACATCAATGTTGAAGCCAGTGAATAAACATGGTAACTATCACTGCAACGGAAAGAAGCGGACAGACACATCCAAGAATTTGAATGCTCCAATGACGTCCGTCCGTGCGCAACTTTAAATTTGAAGCACATGCAAGCTTGATGATCAGCTGGATTTGGAAAGTGTGAAGGAAGCGCATGCGACGCAGATTTTTGGGACACGATATGCGAAAGGAGCTTTTTCGACCATGACAGCTGATTCGGATGTTTACATGAATTGCGTTCAAACGATGTCTGGAGCGATCGGCCAGGGAGATCTTTTGAAATTATATTCGGACTACTTCATTTCCAGGAATCCTCCTTCGTTATCGATTCGACTCGTCTCGCGGACACTTAGGACCGATCGAGTTGCTGATGAGATGATCCTTTCCTTCAAGCACACTCAAGTCGTCGACTAGATGCTACCAGGCGTGCAGCCGACAAACAAAGTCGTAGATGTGGCGATGGTCAGGATCGTGACGGTACGAGGCGGCAGGCTCGTGCATGAGCATTTGTATTGGGATCAGGCTTCGGTTTTGGTGCAAATTGGGTTACTTGATCCAAAAGTGGTACCTGAACCTTTTGCCAAGCAGGGTCTGAAAAGGCTGCCGGTATACGGGTGCGAGACGGCGAGTAAGGGCTTGGACGAAGAGTCACAGCCGAGCAATGATCTGATAGCCGAGTGGAGACAGAAGCAGTCTCGGCAGCAGAAGAGGCAGGATGAGTCGCTTCCTCAAAGGCCGAAGCAGGCAGCAGCTTCCAATGGCAAGCAGGCGACATGAGATTGCCAAAGTGTGTTCAGCCGATGAAAGTGCAGGTCGGTAGACGATACTCAGGCACTTCCCAGTAGCTACGGCGGATGCCGGCCCACGAAGAGCCAGGCTTGTTGTTGTGTACCAGATCAGGCACTTGGAGGATAGTCCATTCTACATCAAGACCAGCATCAAAGAGGTCAATCTCGACCACTTTGGTGTAGACATCGTAGCAGACTTGGCGATCGGCGCCAAGTCCGTTGTAGAAACCGAACTTGCCGTTGCTGTCGAGTAGCTGGATGACGTATTCGCTGAAGAGCTCCTTCAGGTCCTTGTAGTCTTCGGCGTAGGTATCGTAGTAGATGGCGTCCAGCACAACACCTTGCTCAATAAGCTTGGGCAGCACGTCCTGCCACTTGCCTTCGTGGACTGTGACGTTTGGTTTGTCATACCAGCCAGTCTCGCGCATGTGCTGCATGACTTCAGGGTGCGCCTCGATGATGTGATGCATCTCTGGCTCATTATTGACGAACATGGTGTCGACGATGCCCATGCCGTGGCCAATGTTCATCGTCCTGAGTCCCTTCTTCGTGCAGAGCTGGTCTGCCGATACCTTCATGATTTCCGTCTCCCAGTCCATCATGACGGCATTCTTGTCTGAGTCAAGAAGTCGACCTTCTGAATAGGTCAGCTTTGATGCGAGGTATGCATGGCTGTCGACATTGGGGTTGCTCAGAGTTGGCTGTTCTTCTGTGACGGTGGCTCCTGCGATAGGTTCCGATTGAGTGGGCTCGTCTGGCTTGTAGGATGGATTCGGGGCTGGCTCGAAGCCCGAGAAGCCTAGGCTGTCGCCATTGGCATTGGCATGAGCATTCGTGGCAGCATTGGCAGCATTCTGTTGTGCAACATCTCCGCCGCTTGGCATGGGGTCAAAGCCGTCAATGGCATCATCATCGGGGTCATCATCATCGTGATCATCATCATCATTCTCATCATCATCATTCGCATCATCATCCTCATCATCCTCATCATCATCATCATCATCATCATCATCATCATCATCATCATCATCATCATCATCATCATTCTCATCATCATCATCATCATCACCATCATCGTGGTCATGCTCGTGTTGCCCAGCGTCAGCGTCAGCATCAGCGTCAGGGAGGGGCAGGTACTCGTCCAGTCGGTTGAAGAGCAGCTCAGCCCGCACACCAGCGGCAACGCAAGCTTCGTAGATCTTCTTCAGTCCCAGTCTGAGAGCAAGACATGCTGGCGTCTCGTCGTTCTTGTCCAGCTCGTTCCATATGGCACCGTTCTCGAACAGCACATGGATTGTCGCCAAGGCCGAGTCCTCACCCAAAGCATTGCCATTGCCATGCACAGCATCTCCTCCCTTGTCCGTCGACTGGGCATCGGGCTCGCAGGCGGCAATGGCAGCGTGCAAGGGCGAGAAGCCGCTGTCTGGGTCTTGTATTCTCGCACTCCCAGAGCCCGTACGCAGCAGCTTTTTCAGACCTTCCACGTCGTGCTTGGTGGCCGCCAAGAGGATCTCGTCGTTGGTCGTGTCTGTGTCCGTGTCGACGTGCTGCATATTGACCTCTTGTGGTGCCTCGGCCATACTGTCGTCACTGCCTCTGCTGCTGCTGCTGCTCCTGCTGGTCGCGGTGGCAGTCGCGTATCTGACGGAAGGGACGTGTGCGTCGCAGCTGCTGCTCCTGCTCTTGGTCGCGGTGGCAGTCGCGTATCTGACGGAAGGAACGTGTGCGTGAACACTCTGCACGCTGCTGCCCAAAATTTCCCGGCCAGCGGCTCCCCGCCATTCTGGACCCTGAATGTGCCCCCCTGCAGGTCCGACCGCCGACCACCGACCGCCGACCGCCGACCACGACTCCTTCCCTTCTCCGAGACGCAACTGTAGCCGACAAGCTCAACATGTCATACCATCGCCGAAAGCACCACGAATCATGGGCAAGGAGTCGCGAGATTCCGTAGTAGCAGCGATACGTCCAATTTCGTCTATTTTACACGTCCTCGCTTCTGATGTCATCTCCAAATTCTGCTTGCGGCCTTTTTAAACGCGCTCTAAAGCTTCAACTTCATCTTGTACTGTACGTTTCTTGTCCATACAACACTTCTCGTTTCCCAACTCATTTGTAAAAGCGAATCCACCAAGCGCCACAACATCCGTCGTCTTGAAGCTCCTTGCTGAGACCCTGGCTTGGAAAAGGACGTCGAGCTCGGCGTATGTGCGGCCCTTGGGTCTAGAAGACGCTTAGTGTGTGAGGGTACAGGTGATAAAGGAATTACGTACTCTGGTAGTCTGAAAAAGCACCAAAGCGCGCACAAAGCGCACGCACCTCCCCAGAAAAAGCCTGCTTTGGCTCCCCAGTTCCAAGAATCAGGGTTGAGCATGTGCGGCGTCAGAATGTTCGCGATGATTCCAGTGACGTTGTATAGATTCCTTGCAAGGACCACAGTCTTGTTGCGAAGACGCGTCGAGGGGAGCTCGGCGACGAGCGAGTAGCACACGGGCCCGACAGTTGCGTCGTAGACGAAGGTGTAAATCAGCATCATGGCTGCAATTCCCCACTGCGCGCCCGTTGATTTGGAGACACCGAGGCCTCCAATGAGTATAAGGACCACAGACATGCCAATCAAGCCCCAGAAGTACAAGGCGCGGCGGCCAAACCGGCTCATGAGGAACCACGAGGACAGTGTACCCACGGCTCCGAGAGCGTATAGGCCGAGAGACATCGAGAATGCGTGTGATGTGTCCAGTCCAGCCTGAGTGAAGAAGTAGGTCGAGAAGCCAATCATCGAGCTTGCGCCGCAGAAAGTTTGAATGGCCCAGACGAATGTTACGATTTCTGTACGCCGGAGGTTGACGCCCTTGAAACAGTCCAAGTAATTGGCTCCCGAGACATGTTCCTTTTCCAGCTCGTTTGTGTATTTCATCATAGATATTGTGGCATCTGGATCGAAATCGACTTGGTTGCGGGAGGTGAGGCGGAGAAGCTGCTTCTTAGCGTCTTCGTTGCGACCTTTTCGGACGAGCCACCTGTAAAAGATTGTTAGCAGCTGAAATGGTATGCTAGTTATTTTTTTCCCACTACCTACCATGGGCTCTCTGGGGCCAGCGCAATGCCGACAATCAACGGCACAGGCCAAATCCATTGCAGGCCATACGGAAGTCTGAAGCCGATTTCTCCAGTCTTACCACTGACGCCTTTCAAGACAGCTGAAGACAGGAATTGACCAAGCACCCAGCATAGGTTGACGTAGGTGGTGAGGTATGGGCGAAGCGCGACGGGGCAGACCTCGGAAGCATATGTGGTGGTCAGCGTTTGGAAGGTTCCCCAAGGAAGACCGCAGAGGATCTATGCAAGTTGCAAGTCAGCAATGTTTTTTTCAGTTTGGATGACTTGATATCATACCTCTCCAACCAAGAGCATGGGCAGATTTTGAGCAAAGAACAGCAAGAAGATGCAGCATGCCAGCATCGCGAGAGCGCCGATCATAGTCTTCTTGTAACCAAATCGTTCCGCGATCGTACCAGTCACGAATAGACCAAGGATCTCGCCAACAAGAGCACCATTGGACAAGCCAGATTGCCAGGCTGCCGAAATGCCGTACGACCCATCAGCTTGGCGGTCGCCGAAATATCTTTGAAAAGCCGGTAGAGCGTATAGGGAGTTGATGAGGACAATGTCGAAGCCTTCCATAATGATACAGGTCGAGAGGAGGATAGACCATCCAACGGCCTTGGGGTAGGTCTTGAGTCCCTGGAGAAGGGTCATGGAAGTCTCGCTGGCTGTGGCCTGCGCGGCCTCCTCAGCCGTGGCGACATCGACAGCTGGAAGCCGACCAGCATCTTGAACAGTGACACTGGCTCGTCTCTCCGTAGAGACTGATCCGCCTCGTGCTGGAAGTGTGTCTGTCGCCATGTCGGGTGGAAGGCTATGTCAAGTGTTGCAGAGAACGTCTGTTGTCGTGGAAGCCCTCTCGAATGCTTGCGAGATGAATGAGAGTAGTCCGGGGTAGCATGGAGGTGTTTATATGCCCACTTGGGCCTACTGAAGATGTCGAAGTAGATGTTCATAGAGGAAGCCATGTGGGAGAAGAACGTGGCCGGGCCGATCTCTGACCAGTCGGCGCTCGTAGAAGACAATTGGGTGGCGAATGGTATCTCAATGCCCTCTCTGCGCCCATGGTTTTGTCCAGGGTAGTCCCTTTGCAGACAGTAGTAGAACTAACTCCTTCCATGCAGAGGAAGCTGGAGAGGCAGCGGAGACAAGGTTGGAGCTTGCGTGGTCTGGGGTGTGGAGAGTTTGCCCGGCCCGAGATCCAACAAATCAAAGAAGGCAGAGCCTGTCGGTGCGCCGGCGTCTGACGGACCGAATCTGCAACAACAAGATCCAGTCCGATCCTTCTACATACTTATTCCTCTCGTGCCTCTCTCCCAACATCGCTCGGTCCGAGATATGACCACACGCAGCAACATGCGGCCTTGTCATCGCTCTGGCGACCTTGTGTCCCTGGCAGTAAGGGCTTATATGACTGAAGAGACAGCCACGTTCGAACGCTCAACACGATTCTGCACCTCTATTCCCTCCGTCCCGAAACGCCTTTGCTCAATATGACTATCTCTCAGCATCCTTGGTGGAAAGACGCCACGGTGTATCAGATCTACCCAGCCTCATTTCAAGACTCCAACGGCGACGGCATAGGTGATTTGCGTGGTATCATCAATCGGCTGGAGTACATCAAGTCCATAGGCGTTGATGTCATCTGGGTCTGTCCAATGTATCAAAGTCCGCAGATAGACATGGGTTACGACATCTCAGACTACCAAGCTGTCCATGAACCATACGGCACAGTGGCAGATATGGAAGAACTGATAACCAAGGTCCATCAGCTGGGCATGAGGATCATTCTTGACTTAGTTGTCAACCATACCTCTGATCAGCATGCATGGCAAGTTCCAACAGTCCTTCTGTGACGACTTCCATCTAACGAGCCTTGGCAGGTTTAAGCAGTCACGGTCCTCCAAGTCCAGTTCGAAGCGCGATTGGTATATCTGGAAGCCCGCGAAGTATGACGACTCTGGCAATAGAAAGCCACCAAATAATTGGCGCTCCAACTTTGGCGGCAGCGCATGGCAATGGGATGAGCACACGCAAGAGTACTATCTCCATCTGTTCTGCCCAGAGCAACCCGACTTGAACTGGGTTAGCATGATGGTCTTGTCAATTCGAGGTCGTTGCTAACATTATCTTCTTCCTCAGGACAACGAAGAAACTCGACAGGCGATTTATGATAATGCGATGACCTTCTGGCTGGAAAAGGGATGTGATGGCTTCCGCGTGGACACGGTAAATATGTACAGCAAAGATCCGGGCTTTCCAGACGCACCAGTCACTGATCCTGACGCCGAGTGGCAAGAGGCGGGACTGGTCTATTGCAACGGCCCTCGCATGAACGAGTATCTCATGGAGATGAACGCAATACTGAGTCGGTACGACGCTATGACTGTAGGCGAGTGTCCTTTTACGCCGGACCAAAAACAAGTCCATGGATATGTCAGCGCATCCAAGAAGCGTCTGAACATGGTCTTTCAATTCGACCTTGTGGATGTTGGCCAGGGTAAAGTCTTCAAGTATGGAACTACGCCCTTTGCATACACTTTGGGCGACTTGAAAGCGGCCATTTCACGAACGCAAGGGTTGATACATGACAGCGACGCATGGACGACATCCTTTGTGGAGAACCACGATCAAGCACGAAGCGTTTCACGATTTGGCAACGACAGTCCACAGTGGCGGGAGCGGTCTGCGAAGATGCTAGCTTTGCTCTTTGCTTCGTTATCTGGAACTCTGTTTGTCTATCAAGGGCAGGAGATTGGGATGATCAACATGCCACCCGAGTGGCCCATCGAAGAGTATAAAGATGTGGATTCTATGAACTACTACAATATGGTTGCTCAGCGCGGCAACAATGACGGAAAGGAGCTGAGCAAAGCGAAGGCGGCGCTTCAACATCTAGCACGCGACCATGCGCGGACACCGATGCAATGGGATGCTTCGTCGAACGGTGGCTTCACTGATGCTGCGCAGTCGTGGATGCGCGTCAACACTTCGACCGCAGAGATCAACGTAGAGCAACAGAGAGCCAGCAAAGACTCGGTCCTGTCCTTCTGGAAGCAGATGCTGGCAACTCGAAAAGCATCCAGTAATACACTGATCCATGGTGGCTTCGAGCTCATAGACGAGGGCAACGAGAATGTCTTCTCTTTCCTCAAGCACGGGAAAACTGGAAGCGCTTTGATCATGTGCAATTTCTCATCATGTGCTAACCAGGTTCCGAGCGTGGCATTGGGCAAAGATAGAGTCGTACTGTTCCACAATCTGCCCAGTACTCCAGACGAGAGCATGCTGGCACCTTGGGAAGGCAGGATATACGCATTGTAATGGTAAAAGTTCCAGTGGAGATAGAGCTAGAATGAAATCTGTTCGATTCGTATCCTTCATCCATCAGCTGCAGGGCTTTCAGTGCTTGGACTTCGCTCCTTTCCCCATTGAGGAGGCAGGGACGCCACCCTGCCCCACTCGTCAGAACCGTTCAAACTCTTCTACAACATTACACCCCTATCCATGGATGGCAAGAGACAACGACACAAAGCATGTAAAGCTTGCAGTTCGCGAAAAGTACGATGCAATGGTCAACAGCGCTGCCAGCAGTGCGAGCACCTCAACTTGAGATGCGAATATCCACCTACATTGCCACGACAGACAAAGCAAAAGACTCCAATCACTGGCTTGAAGTCGCCTCTGAAAAGCCCCGGTGTCCCTGGCGTACTTCGAGAGCTCGCAGCGGCGCCTCATGTCCAGCAATATGGCGATGCTCATGCACCAAAGGAGAGGACCAATGGCCATGATGCCACCTTCTTTCTGTCTCTACTACCCGATTTTGAGACATTCGTGCTTCCATTTCATCCAGTCATGACAATACGGGAAGCACACGATGCCATTGCTACAATGACGCAAGATCGCGAGGCAGAAGCATTCATCTACGGGCTCGTAGCAATCACTCTAAACTTGACACATTCTCCGAGGAGCCAAACGACTGCCGAGAAGTCGGACATCGAACATTGGGTCTCCAGAGCTCTCAACACTCTCCCGCCGGTCCAGTCTCAAGAGGATATTTCAGTCCGTAGGCTCGCCACATTACAATTCATCCACGTGTGCCTGATGGGTCTCGGTCGCCATGGCGTTGCCTTCTACTATCTGCGTCAATCAACAACAATGCTCGAGTTGCTTAATGTAGGAGATGAGGAGGCTATGAGCCAACTTTCGCTCACTGAGCGCGCTCAGCGTCAACGACTCTATTGGACCATTTTCGTAAGCAATCCGGGCACGCGCAAGTTTCGAAAAGTGATACGCAGGCTGATCCAGCGCAGGTTCACGAGCGGTTCTATGCCATCACATGTCAGCGTTCCATTGTGCTGCCTCCTCTAACAACGACAAGTATAGAATCTGACCCAGGCATCCCGAAAGCCATCACCGACGGATTTGAGCAGATCGCACGGCTGTTCTGTCACATCGACCAAGACATGCTGTCGAGATGGTTTGCAACGTTCGGTAGTGAACGGTTCATCGAGCCAGCCTGGATAGTCGAGAAGAATAGACAAATCGATGCAGAAACAGCCGGTAACGACGACGAGATTGCTGAACTGTCACACATGCAGCAAGCTGATCTTATCATCACCAAGCACTGGCTCAGAATGATGATTTGGCAAATGGCCATCTCGAACTGCTTGCTTTCTTCTGACCGGTCCGAGCAATCCATGTCACTGCTCTTTCCTGTCCATGTATCTGCGCAGCTGAGAGCCCTGATCATCAACATGACGAAGGGTGCAATCGAGGTGCATGGCTCGGGGATTCAACAAAAGTTGTTCGAACTTACGGACACGATCGCCAGTGTCATCCTTACGGTGCCAGCTTCCTCAACAGACGAAAAGCGACAGCGAATGGACGATTTCAGCTTCCTGTTCGAATTTTGGAAGTCTTTACCGCGACCAAACTCAGTACAGACAGAGCTGCTCGAGAGCAAGTTCCGTAGACTTGTAGAAATTGGGCTGTGACAGGAAGAGTCATTATGGCAAAAAATGATGCTCTACCACTGGTCCGGTAGTTCTTTCTTCGCTCTATAAACCCTATTGGCTATAATTGGTCCAAAAGGTATGTCCCTCCTTACGCGTACCGGTCGTCTAGATGTAGGGGTTACTCCCTCTTAAAACATAAACTTTGTAATCGGGCAAATACTTGAATAGTAAACCTTAGTATAGTAATTACCTAAATAGTAAACCTCTTACTCGAATAGGATTTATTAGTATAGGAATTACTTAGATAGTAGATACTAGTACTCTATCTTATATATAGATAATTCTAGCTATATATCGCGCCTAGTATATTTAATTATATTACTTAATAATATAGTACTAGAAGCGTAAGACTAGATAGATAAATAGTTTATATAGCTACTATCTATTAAGAATTATATCTAAAAAAAGATATTAAGAATTTCTATAGCTAGTACTACTAAGAATTATATAGCTTTAAGTTATATATAATACTATACTAGATAGACTAAAAGAATACTAGAATTAGTAGAATTTCTATATTTATAGATACCTACTATAAGTATAGAAATATTTTAAATCTATATACTTTCTTCTATATATCCTACTAGCCTAATCCTATCTAGATAATTACGATACTAGTATTTAGTATTAAGTATTTATCTAACTTTATAATAGTATACTAGTACTACTACTATAGTTTAGAAAAAGGGCCTATAAAATTCTAGTAGTAGTCTAGATATTAGTATACTAGTACTAAAACTAAAATACTACTAGATAGTTAGAACTACGAGCTAGTAGAGAACTAAGGGAAATTCTAATCCTTAATCCTATCTATATATTACTATATCCTAAGCGATTTTCGCTTATAGGGATCCCTTTACAATTCGCGATTTCTATTACATAAATTTTATAACTTAATTAAATATTTATAATCTCTAGTTTATAGGCGGGCCTAACTCGCGCGATATGGACAATACTAGGAGTATAGCACTATTATAATTGTATTCGGTTGATTTAGTATAGAGTTAAGAGTTCTCGCTAGATATAAAGTAGGAGCCATGAGTTATCCTCTATTAGTCATATACTCCCCTATTCCTTCCTATCTCAATTCCTTATTAGTCTACCGGTATAACAAAAGAAATAGCACGCCCTCGTGCCGGTTGCCTTACTCGCTTATTCCTTTAGTATCCGCGTCGCTTCTAGTTAGCTCGTCCTTAGTCTTGTCGGTTCCCTTGTACGCTAAAATAGCCTAACTAGCTTATAGCTTATAGTACTTGGCTAGTTCCTTCTCGAGGTCCTTTATAGCCGCTAGCTTCTTGCGAAGAATATCGTTATATACTTAGTCGACATCTTCTCCGTTAATAATACGCTTAAGTTCCTCTTCGTTTAGCCGGTTCGTTAGGGCTACTAAACGTTGCTTACGACGCTACTTTTAGTCGGTTACGAAACGGTATCGGTCTAGGTCGGCTTCGTCGGTCTATATAGCTATACTTCGAAACTACTCGGTTTCTCTAAGTACCTCTACCTAGGCATCGACGTAGCTTATAGCTATGTACTAATTAGTTAGGACCTTAGGCTTAGGCTCAAGCTTGGCCTCCGTCTCGGTTTCTCTATTAGCTAGATTAGTCTTTACTATAGTAGTTCCTTAAATAGGCGATCCCTTTATATAGTCTAAGAGTATAGTCGGTTCGTACGCTTCTAGCAAGTTTCTTACTATTGCCTATTTTGCAAAGAGGGCTCGACGAGCTATCTTGCTAAATCCTACTACTTGTAACTACATCGCTATAATGTCGGCTATTAGCCGATTCTCCTCTATATAGCCGATTTTCGTACCCTAATCGGAAACCTTCTCTTTGCTTAGTTCCTAAATCGTATTAACCCGAGCTAGGTCTAGCTTGTTTAGCTAGTTTTAGTCGTCGGCTAGGAGGTAGACAAAGTTACTCTTAATACGAATTCGTAGTTCGTTGAATTCTCGTAACCGACGGAAACGCTCGTTCCTCTATTCTTCGGTTAAGGCCCCGAGCTTAGACTTGCTAGCTCGGGGTCTCGTAGTACCGCCTAGCTTAGGCGTTAGCTTCTTACGCTTCGGCTTTTCCTTAGTCTACTTGGTTAGGGTAGCTAGAATCTCCGACCTAACTTCCTATAGAGACATCTTATTACGTAGCTTGCGTATAGTCGTCTCCTTGTCTAGTTCGTCGTCGCTCGATATATAATCCTTTAAAAGGTAGTCCTTTAGTTCCTTTAGTTCTACTTTGTCGGGAGTAACGTAGGTCTTCTTTATCTTCTATTTGTTCTTGTTCCGCTTTAGTATCGGTACCTTAGGAGGTAGCCTATCGTCGCTAAGCTCTAGCTAAAAACCATCGCTAAACGGGTTAGTTCTCTTATGCGTTTCCTTAAATAGCGAACGCCTATCGAACGGGTTAGTTCTCTTATTACCTACCGCAAAGGTTAGGGACGCCTTCTACTTAGTCGCCTTCTACTTAGTCGGCTTAGTCGCCGGCTCCGTTAGGGCCTAATTCTGTTTCTCTATAACATAGGCACGCTAGCGCTTAGTACGCTAGCGCTTATTGATTACTATAAAGGTTATAGGAGCTTCTAGGACGGCATTTCGTTACTCTCGTTATGCGGCCTATTCGCGTACGCGCTCGCGTAGTTCTTTATAGGTCGGTAGCTTTGTATTAGGCGGTTTAGCCGCGTAATCTTCTATACGATCTCCTATACTAGCTATAATGGATGTCGTAGTCTAGGTATTGTTATCGATGTCGCGTTGTTAATGCCGCGTAAATGTAAAGTTATATCTATGCCTAATAACGTAATTAAACTACGCGTGCCTACCGTTTACGAAGTAAGCTTTTGTATACTTGCCTAATCTAATTTGATACTTCCGATAATCCTCTTAGTTAGCTACTAGCGGTAACGACGGTTATATACCCTTACCAAGTTCGGTAGTATAGCCTCCGTTCGTATCCATTTATCCTCTCCTAGTCCTACTTTCTTCTATCTAACTAGGTACTTAATGATCTCCTTTCGATTCCGGCCTATACGTCTTATACGTCGTTCCCTCAATGCCTCTATTTCTAGTAGTACGTCTCCTTAGTCGATACGCGTTCTTAACGGTTGCCTAGTTACTCGCTTATAGGAGTCGTCTATATTCGGGTATAGTTCCAATTCCTAGATAGAGACTATAGGATGTATCCTCTAGTTCTTTAGTAGATCAATCTAGTATACTAACCCCGAAGACATTACCTTCTTTACCTAATATAGTCCGATTCTTAGCGGTATTAGCTTACGGTTCCTAACTCCTAGTATAGCGTAGTTCTTTAGTCGTAGATAGACTAAATTACTAATAGCTAGTTTCTATAGTAGATGTTGAGAATCGTATCGTTGCTTTATAGCTACTCGAGTATAGGCCATATTGTTCTCTACTTCCTTGCGATAGATCTCTCGTTCCTTAGCTAGGTTAGCTCCTACTCTAGTTACTACTATCTACGCTAGTTCCCTAGGATTGAAACCCATTAGTACCTAGTTAGGCGATAGCCTAGTTGAAGCGTTAACCGAATTATTTAGTACTAGCTAGATATGCGGGATAGCGTATTCTAATTCTATGTCTCCGTCCGGATATTAAGTAAGAAAGAATCGTAGAGTAATCTCGACCGTTTAGTTCGTTCGCTCGGATTGTCCGTCCGCTTATAGATAATAGGCTATAGTCATTAATAGCTTGACCTTTAGTCGCTTGAAAATGGCTTTCTATATCTCGGCCGTAAACTTTAGGTCTCGATCGGATATAATAATAGTCGGTAATCCCTAGTCGTATCGGAATAGTTCGTCTAGTAGTCGGTTCGCCTAAGCTTTAGCTAAGTATTCATTATTTCCTACAACTAGTAAGACCTTCTTAGTGTATTTATCGGTTACTATAAGTACCGTATTCGTCTCCTACGTCGACAAAGCTACAATGAAGTCGATCGTTATCGTATAAAATAGTATAGATAGGGACTAGATCGGGTTTAAAGCTCTATATAGTCTATAGCGCTAAGTCTATAGCTCCATGCATTCCTAGCAATGTCTCAAATACGCTTTTAGTCGCTTCGCTAGTTTCCTAATGTAGTACTAATCGTTAATACGTACGTAGGCTCGATGGAATCCGATATAGTATTAGTTATTATAGATACTACTAAAAACATCTCCTTCTAGAACCTTCGGTATATAGAGCCTTTGTCCGTCGTTCTAGGGCTTGTCGAGCTATATTAGTCCCTCTTCGTCTACTAAGAAGGATATTAAGCCTAGTTCCGCTATTTAAACTATTGCCTTTATGTTACTCTAGTACTTATCCTCTTCGTAGGCCTTTAGTAACTATTGCTTAAATGCCTTATCTATTTGCAACATAGTTACATTGTTAGTCTAGAGCTCTTCTAGTACGTCGCCTTCCGGATAACTATCGTCTACTATTTCTAGTCGCGATAATGTATCGGGTACTATATAGTCTCTTCCTAGCTTATAGACAACCTTTAGTCGGAAGAGTAATAGGTACTAAGATAACCTTGTTAGTCGGTTATTGAGCTTGTCTACTAATAATAAGGTAAGTACTATCTAGTTTACAATTCTAACGGTTATAGCATAGTTAGTTAGTACCGTTACGGTTAACTCGTATACTTCTACTATCTATCGCACGCGCTTAATTATCTATACTAAGCATACAACCTCTAGCTCGGTTAGCTAATATCTTCGTTCGGCGCTTAATAGTATCTTCGATAAGAAAAGGATTAGTTATGTCTTAGTTCTACTCGGATTTTTAGTAATCGTATCGCCCTCGACATAGGCAATTATTGCTCTAAAACCTCTTTTCTTTAAAGCATCTATGTAGATATATAACGGTCGGTTCCTTGCGAAATGCACTAGCATTAAGGGCTTCGTAAATGCCTACTATAGAGCCTTAAAAGTAGCTATCTATTCGTCCGTCGCCTCGATTTGCGTAGTAGCCGTATAGTGTTTGCGGCTATAACCTACCGCTAGTACTTGCTTAAGTCTCTCGGTCTTGATCTTCTATAAGGGCTTAGTAAGCTAGGTATAGTAACCGATGTAGGTTCGTAGCTATCTAGTTAGTCTAAGGTAGTGTTCAAGGTCCTTTAGCGTTCGTAGAAACCTTAACTTTGCGATAGCGGCTAGTTTGTCGGTTGCTATTGTAACGCCTAAAGTATCTACTCGTTAGCTAAGTAGCTAAATTAATAGGTACCCAATAAAGGCTTTTTTAGGAGTAACCGTGAGTTGATATAGATCTAGGGCATTGAACACACGACTTAGGTAGTCTAAATGCTCGTCTAGAGTTAGGCTATAGATAACGATGTTATTAATAAAGGCTTTTGCGAACCCGTTAATACCTTCGGTTCGTAAAATTCGATCGATCTATCTTTGTATATAAGGTAGGGCGTTCTTGTATCCCATTACGGCTACATTGTAAGTTTCTTGGCCTCGGTAGGACACTACTAATAGTTTGTGCCTATCTTCTTCCTTAACTAACTACTAGTAGAAGAACGCCTTTATATCGATAGTAGAGATAAACTTAGCTCCCTATACCGTAGACAATACGTCGCCTTATAGCGGCATAGGGTAGGCGTCTATTATTGTAATGCGGTTAAGGCTACGGATATCGACTACTACCCTACCCTTGCGTTCCTCGGCTAATTCCTTCTATACTACGAAGGTAGGGAAACTAAACGGCGTTAGTTCCTTAGTCTAGCACATTCGTCCTTAAGCTTGTAGCTTGTTATAGACCTTATCGATTACCTCTCGTTCCTTAGGACCTATTAGATAGACCTTGTAGGCTAATTTAGCCCTAGCTACTTTCTAGTCGCTTACTAACGGTATCGACATTTAATCCTCTAGCTAAACTTTAGCAAAACGGCCATCGTCGGTAAACAATTGCTAGTGTCGGTCTAATAGGGCGTTATATTTGCTCCGAGTTTCCTCGTTACTAAATAGTATCGTACCTATTAGTCTAGGCTTTTCTAGTTTAGGCTCCTCGGTTGTAACTATAAACGATAGCATAACTCTCGGTTTCCTACCATTCCATGTTATACTTATTAGTACGGCGGTACTATTAGGAAAATACATCTATCGGTCGGCAAAAGATAGTACTAGCCTTTCCCTCGACATCAAATCCGTACCTAGTAGGATACTAGTAGTAAGCCTATTTATTAGGTAGGCCTTCGTAGATACGGTAACTCCGTTAGTAAATACCATGTCGATAATTATTTCTTCTTCGAGGCGGGTAATCTTGTTACCTACTCCTCGTACTAATTTGGGTTAAGATGCCTTTATTAGTATTTTATTTAGATATCGCTATTGCGCTAGAGCTCGGTCTATAAGCGTGATTAGGTTACCGCTATCGGGACATATCTCTATCGCTAGTCCGTTAATATAAGCCTATACTATAGCATGTCTTGTAATTTCTTCCGTTTGCTTATCGGATCGGGTAGCCGCTAGGACTTTTACCGATGCTTAGTCCGTAGATACGAATACAACTTGTTAGACGACGCAAACTCTTGTCGACATACCGTATACATATACGCTAGGTCGATGCTTAGTTAGTTAATATCTAATACGTCTATAGTATTAGCCTTAGTACTATCGCTTTCCTACTTATCTTCCGAACCCTTAGTAGATCTAACATATAGCACTTCCTCTTTATCTAGATCTTCTTTATCTCCCCCTTTAGTTACTTCTAACTAATTGGAATCAAACTTCTTCTTCTAAGCAAATGGCTTTAACGGTTAAGCTTTCTTGTCGCTAGTCTTGTTAGTAGCCTTTAACCCTTTTGTATACTCCCGTTAGTCGGGCTACTTTCGAAAGCTCTATTAGTTGCCTAATGGTACGTCTCGTCGCTATGACTATAATCGTACATTGTTAGTCTATAGCTTCCGGTACTCCGAGCGCTAATCCGTCGGTAGACGGTAGTCTCGAGAGTCTCGTTCTCGTACTAGTTACTTACCCGTTCCCCGATTAGTAAACGGTCGCGATAAAGGTATCGCTATAGTACTTGCTATAGTACGACGGTTCTATCGTCGAGCTAGTTTAGCCTATATCGGTTGCTCTTCCTTAAGCCGCTATCTAAAAGACACGATAGTGTCTTAGTTCGTTAGTAGCCGGATACTACGACGTAGCTCTACATCGATGCTATTCTAGGTATACGTTAGTTACTAGGTCTTGTTAACTAGGCCCGAATTGCGAGTATAGCGGATTACCTTACTAAGGTATCTATCCGTATTACGTCGGTTAGTAGTATTAGTTAGAGAATATTTAATACGAGCTAGCTTATATAGTAACTTAGATAGTAGAGCTTAGAAGTTCTCTCTCAAGGTCGTTGCCTAGTAATCTAGTCCTAGAGTATAGCGTAGACCTTCCTTCGCTAGGTTGTCTAATATATTAGTATACTAGGTTAGAGCGGTGCCCTATAGTACTACCGGTATTCTAGCCTTAACTCGTTCCGCGCCTTAGTAGGTAGCTACATCTTTTAGTCGGTCGATAAAGGTATTAATATCTCGGAAGAAGGTATTAGAGCCTACGACCGTTAGGTCTTCCTTACCCTTCGGTAGATCGGATTAGAAGAAGCTAATCTCTTAGTCCCTTAGTCGGTCTATACTATTAGCGTTATTAACTATTCCTTGATTGCCTACCGCGCTAGGTACGTTGCCGGCTAGGTTGCGTTCCGCGTTGTTGCCTAGTTTAGTAAATGCTTAGGTTACCGCTTCTCGGATTATAGCGATTACTTCGGGCGTAAGCCCGGTTACCGGTTCTAGCTAGTTCGATATGTTACTAGGTACGCTAGTTACTTGAGTACTTAACGTTTCTAGTCTAATAGTCGAAGATAATAACGGTCGGGTAGTCGTCGCCGATGTAGAAGTAGCTAATATAGGGGTAGCTAACTATGCCTTAGTAGGTAACCTCTACGCCTTACTTAGTAACTTCCCTATTTCTCTAGTAGTTACCGTAGGAGAATTTGGACTATAGTTCCTTCTATAGAATAGTAGGAAGGCACTCTAGGCTTGTTGTCGGTATGTAGATAAGTCTAGCTACGTAGGTAGGTAGGTCTCGGTCGCTATAAAGTCCTATAAGAAGCGTAAAAGATAGGCCTTAGCTTCTACGTTAGCGACTCGGTTAGTTCGTATAAACGTAGCAAAAGACCTAACTTCGTCTATCGGTTCCTCGAGTGGGTTCATTCGCGGTAGACCTATAGAGTAGTAGGGACAAGTAGTAGAGCCCTTAGTCGAAGTCGGCTCTTAGATCTAACTCTATCCTAGTAGCGTCTCGTATAATACCTAGTAGAGAGTGTTGGTATGTACAAAGCTACCAATTGTTATGATTGTGTTCGGTTAATTCAGTGTAGAGTTGAGAGTTCTCGCTAGATACAAAGTAGGAGCCATGAGTCATCCTCCATTAGTCATGTGCTCCCCTGTTCCTTCCTATCTCAATTCCTTATCAAGCACAGACATCAGTTCGGGAGCAGTACAGTAGCCACTCGGACGGAGAGGAGGAAGCGAATGAGCTTAGACTTAAGCGCATTCATGTTGGCATGGAGGACAATAATGGGTCTCACCACACCATCATCGGTGAGAAGCAGCAGCAGCTTGGTCAGACTCTTTGGAGAACTGAGGATCTGGTAGATGTTTCAGACAGCGGTGGAAATCCACCGGATGAAGTGTCAGACATCCGCTCGAAGCGCGATTTGACTGTGCTCTGCGAGGTTGAGGACGCTGAGACAGGCGCATTCTTACGTTCCACTTACGGTTACATTGATCGCTCGGATTCCTCATGGTTTGGTCGTATGCCTGGTATCCGCAAATATGATCTGACAGTGGCAGACCTCCAACGCACGTTGAAGCGAGTACCGGACGAGCAGATCTACCCAAAAGCGACACCGTCCATTTCGATCTTGCCACAATACAGAAAGGATGAAAAGAATCTCTACATTAAACGGCCCCAGCTGGCTGGTTGTGACGATGCGGAAATAGCTGCGCTTCTGCCAGGATTGTTGCTTGAGGAGGCTAGGCTTCTGGAGGTTCTGAAAGTACATCCACATCCAAACCTAATCAAATACCATGGCTGTACGCTAAAGAATGGGCGCATATCCGGCATAGCTCTTGAGAAGCATGAGGTTCTGCTTTTATACCGGTACGAGGACAGATCTCTTCCGTTCAACACTACTGCTTGTATGGATGGAATACGAGCAGGTGTGAGGCACTTACACTCTCTCGGACTAGCACACAACGACCTTAATCCTATGAATATCCTTCTCGACAAAGACGATCAACCGGTCATCATCGATTTTGGGTCATGCAAGAAGTTCGGCGAGCGGCTAGTTTCCGCCGGGACCCCAGGCTGGATAGATGATGAATACATTATCTCAGCTCAGGAGAACGACGAAGCTGCTTTGTCCAAGATAGAGTCGTGGCTAGCAGCTAGAGGGAAAAGACATGAATGTGGACATGGAGATGTAACTTGCGTCGCCACATGATCGCACACTACAGGGTGGAATTCTCCTCTGATCGCGTACTGGGCTCCCTATGCCTGTTCGTTCGTTCCCTTCATCGTGTCCGAATATGCTGGGTTTTTGGTCGAACGTTGCATCTTCTCTGTCTTCTTGTTGGCTGCTACAACCGTACCGGCTCAGAAGCTCAACGATAGCGTTCCCGTCACAACTTCGAATTTTTTCTCAGTGGCCAAAGCCGATGAGAGCTTGCGGGAACGATCTGGGTTGCTATCAGAGGTCGGACAATTCCTCCTGCCGCAATCCCTCCTTTCGACTACGGTGACTATCGTTACTATAGGCTATTAAGCGACGATAGCCTACCTATAGCGACGACAGCCTATAGCGACGATAGCCTATAGCGACGATAGCCTATAGCGACGATAGCCTATAGCGACGATAGCCTACCTATAGCGACGATAGCCTATAGCGACGACGAGTAGGTAGGTTATCGTCGCTATAGGTAGGCTATCGTCGCTATAGGTAGGTTATATAGGTAGGCCTCTTTCTATGCGAGTAATTACTATACTAATATATACTATCTAAGTAATTTCTATACTAATGTATACTATCTAAGTAAGCCTCTTGCTATCTGAGTAATTGCTATGCCAATATATGCTATTTGAGTATTTACCTATATTATTTACTAGATATAGAAATACTAGATATATAAGAAAGTATACTTAATGTTTACTATCTAAGTAATTGCTACGCTAATATGCGTACCAATGTCTTGGAAAATTGCTATTTTAGAAATGCTAGCCAATGTTGCTAATCCGTTGCTATCCGAGTAATTGCTATGCTAATGTATGCTATCTGAGTATTTACCCGGTACTGAAATGCTCGTCTAGTCTCGAGACAGTGCATTCTCAACCTTAACGCAAATCACACTCCAAGAACTGGAGAACTCCAAAGCAAGCAGTGAAGCATCAACCTCGTGTTGCCCAAGTCCACAGCTCCTACCAAGGCTTCGATGCAATGATGTTCTCCGGTATATCTTCGTACGCAGACTCTCCTCCACTCGGCTCGTAAAGCATCACTTCTGCCATCCAAACTGCACGGCGTGAAGTCGCACGTGCACGTACGCAACGGCACGCCTGACCGACAGCAGAAAAGAGCCCGGTTGGCGGCGGTATGAAAGTGCTCGAGAGGAAACCGCCTCCCATCGAGCAGTCATCATTGAAGAGGTTCAGAAGCTCGCTGACGATGGAGACGCTACTGTCGATCACGCAAAAGCCTGTCTTTGGCAGAGGAGGCAGGAACTCGATCCTCTATCAGTGCCTCAGAAGCTGAACACATTGAGGGAGCAGAATAGGCAGGGGGGAGCACATACATAACGAGGAAACTATGTTAGCTCAACCAACCCAAGATCGCCAGGAAACGAGCCGCGATCGATTGTTGTTGGAGCTTGTCTGCTGGTTCCTGGTTCCGGAACAGAGAGAGCACCATATATGGCAATAGCTTCAGATTGCTGCCAATGACGAAGCGAATTGACCAAAAGACTCTCGAGCGGAGAGCGCTGGGCATCACATTGGATAGCTGGTCTAGCCAGATCGCACAGTGTCTGGAGCAATTCGCCGGCTGAAGCTTTCTTAATCCATGACAAAGCAATGGCATTTGCCAAACGCTGCTCAAAAGTAAGGTCGGCAGACCTGGTATATGCACTTGATGCTGCCATATTCAATCTGATGAAAACCCCAACGTGCCAGCCATACGATCCGAGACATTCCGACTTGTTCACCGACCGCTACATATTCCATCATCCCTGAAGCGCAGCTCGTGGGCACATGGCACTGTTCAAGCTTTGGCATCCACAGAAACCGGATGCTCTGGCCACACTGCGTCTATTGCCAGGACATAGTCAACACGTGGATCAATTCTTTCTCTTAGCTACGCCCGCGCGGCAGATGGCATTCTGCACGGACTGTACAAGGGCGGCGTACATACTTGGCCTTCAAGGTCTTGGCGATGAAGCCGAATGGCTGCGTCGTATCGTGCGCGAGAGAGCACCAGATGTGTGGAAAGCGCGAGAAGTCATCATAAGAGGTCTTGACAACGATCCAAAGCTGGAGCTTCTTCGATAGCAAGCTGCGACTCGGCGAGAACAACGAGAAGTATATTGCAGTCTCTCTGGCACTCTGGGTTCTCATTACGCGCGATGATCGATGTCTCATCTTCATCGCTACTTTTTGCTCGGGCTCTGGGGGTCCAAGCTGAGGGTTCACTGCCAGAATCACATTGATGGATCGCACCAGCGGACTCACTCGCCTTCTACTCTTTACCCACACACTTGCCCTGATCACCAGTGATAGACGCAAAGCACGACCCATCAGGGCAATAGTCGGCCTGCGCCTTTTGCTGACCACTGCATTGGTACTACGCGAGACTATATCAGCGTCTGTCACATGGGCAGCACCGTAGCGATCTCTCACAAGGGTCGTGTAATCTGGGCTGCAGACGTATGCTTTAGCAGTGAAAACCTGAGCGCAGTCGGTCGGCCCGCGAGCTCTGTTCTGGTCGGTGATTCCGTTGGCGCAAAAGCCTTGGTCTCCGTTGGCCTTCTGCAATCATAGTCAGTCAGGATCCAGCTAGCATTCGTGGTATGATGATTCACTTACCCAGCAGTCACCTCATAATTGCATCCCTGGTGTTGTATGCTCTCGGAGTAAGACTTTCGGTTGCCGTACGAGCAATGTGCCAATATTTGCACATACTATCAACGTGCGGTAGACGAGTAAAGGAAGAAGAAGAAGAAGAAGAAGAAGAAGAAGAAGAAGAAGAAGAAGCAGTTCCGCGGAAATTCACCGTTGCTGGATCAGAGCGATGTGCACGTGCCCGCCACGTACGCGAATGCATGGCCCACGCAGGGTCATTTCTGTGAATTGATGCTACGCTGACTGCAACAGTAGCTCACAACTTGCCATCTTGGTCACCAATGCTCGCTTAACGTAGCAGCAATAAACGGCAGGGGCTTGATCAGCGGCACGCAGAGAGAGAGAGACCAATGCCACAGGAAATGAGAACTGACATCAGTATCGATCACCGCCGACACCTAACAAAGCAATAGGACAAGCCGCAAGATTCTGATTCGAACGTGGTCAACTCATATTGGCCTATGCAAGATCTCCAGACCCGCGACGCAGCAAGGCAGGCTTTTGCAAACGCGGTCCGTTCCCCGATCGCTCACGATTCTAAATGCTCTTCGGCAGTTTTTCCATCACTTGTTATCATCTGCCGCATTCTCTGCTTCCAAACGGATGGACTTTGGAATGGCTTGCAAGTCTTGGGATGGCTTGCGCTTCTTGACTTGGTCATTCCCTTCTCTGCCCTGGAGTTCTGTGTGTTAGTCCAAGTTCAGTCAGTTTCAATTGTCGGGGAAAAAAGGGCTTGCCTCACGCTCACCAGCTGTTTCGTTCCCCGCTGCTTCTTCACCACGAGCGCATTCATTCTGCGGCCGCGAAGAATCGTCAGCATTGTCGATGGGAGAACCCAGGTCAAGAGGCTGAGTAGTGTCTGGCTTTTGCTTCATGGTCCTATCCTCCTCCTCCTCTGATGGCCTTTCGATGAACTCTGGAATTGCCTCCAAGCCAGCCGCTTCTCGTTCTGCCGTCACACCCTCCCGATTTTCCTCTTTGATTGGGCCGCTGCCATGAGACGTGGATAGCGCCGGCTCTTGCTTCACCTTCGCGTCTTCGGATTCTTCCTTCTTGATCGTGACATCTTCATCTGACTTTGACAGCGCCAGGAAAGCTTCAATAGCCTCCTTGGCACGATAGTGGAAAATGAAAGTCGCAGCCGGATTCGACACGCCAGCAACATCCGTGGTTCCGAAGTGCGAGACCGCTGCCGTCTTCTGAGGAGCAGTGAATCCTACTTTCTGGCTGACTTGACCTTTCCCGGTCTCCGCAACTTGACGACCTCCATGATAGTGCGAATTACGCACAAAGCCGACCGAAGTAGCCAAGTTGACATGAGATACTACGATCTTGATGGTTCCCAGCTCCGCGAGGTCGTTTTCGCTGTAGTTGGGCGTGCGACGTGGAAAGGATGGGAGATCTGGATCAGAGCTCATCGTTGGAGTAAGTCTTGACTCAGACATTCTCGGCCGAGGGGCTGTGCTCACTGATGTTGTTGCTTGCCCAATGGAGGTTGGTGGAGTCGGCAGTCCGGCTGGCATTGGCTGGTCCATGGAGCTTGACGCTCGAGAGATCGCAGATCTCATCGAAGTTGAACGGGAGGAAAGAGAAGTGGTATGCTCAGCAACAGCAACCAAATCCATAAATTGGTATTTCCGGACTTGACCTGGCGAGAAATGCATTCCTTCGCTCTTCTCAGTCCAGCCTCCTGGAACTTGACTGATCAAAGGCTTTTCGATGTATCTGCCATCGACGAAAATCTTGAAGGCAAGTTGACTGCCATGGAAGTTTGTGGTGGGATCGGCATGCATCTGAATCTCGAAGACCTGGTTAGATTGTGCTTCGACTAGACGATCTGTGGTGCGGGCGACTTGGTCGAGGTCTGGTAGGATGTGCTCTGGTAGGGCTTGGTCATTGATTGTGATCGTGACGTTGACGCCTGGGAGGTCGGTGGAGATTGCCATGGCGATTGCTGAAGGTGTTTTAGAAGGAGAGGTTCTGGGACGAAGCAGTGGAGCTCTTATACCCACCAACATCGGTTCGAGACTACGGGTCGCTCATGGATGTTTCGATGTCTCACACAGAAGAGTAAAGTAAGATCTTCCCGGACAAAGGGCGAGACACAGCCCCGAGACATGGCACAAATTGTTGCTGGAACTTCACCAGATGCGTCCATGGCCCAGACGTAGGTGATGAAAGGCCGTTCTTTCAGATTTGGAAATTGCATCGAGTGGGCCACAGTCGTGAGCAAGACGTGAAGGGCATATACTACTCTTACTGGACTTAGAAGTTTATTGCCGACGAAGGGCATGAGCACAGTGGTTCCTGGAGTGAAGTCTCTATCGACGACAAACTTGTTGTTGATACGGCGGCCGAGTGGCAGCTACGCATTCCTTCCCGACTGAGGCCGTCGTTGAATGCCTGCCAGATTGGTACCTGGTAATGCTAGACGTAGGTGTCGCCGATGTCTGGAAGGGCGCCTCTCGGGTCAGGTGAAGAGATGTTATCCAGATGTCCTTGGTCGCCATCGTTGGATAGTGGCTAGACGTGCGAATGGGACTGTCCGAAGAAGCAATTGTTGTCCTCTCGGATGGGAATCACGCACCTTCAATGGCGTGTGATCGAGATCACGCCCTCGTTATGATGCTGGGCACTTGCATAGGCAGGCTACTCGCCATTAATTGTCGACAAATGGCAGCAATGCGGTCAGCTTGGATCGAACAAGGCCATGACGCTAGGTCGCCGAGTCTTTCCTCGTTCTGCGCCGAGCAGCTCTACGTACGAGCATACCACTACGCCACGGTCTTGCCAGCCATTTTCGAAAGTTTGATATGTGAATATCGACCGTGACAGGATGGATGTAGGTGAGGAGAGTCTGGTCGTAGTGCACTGTGCTGAAGCGCAACGGCTGCGGCTATGCAAACTGATTGGGCGATACGCAATGGTGTCGAGATAGGAACAAAGTCGAACGGGTGTTGGTGAGGAGATTGGCTGGTTAGCTGGGACGTTATTTTGGCTTCTTCCTTGGGAGCGCGACTATCGCGTGAGCGCAAATGCTGTCGTCGGCCAAAAGGCAGGAAGATGGCCACAAAGTCGACTGGACGTTGGTGAAGGGATTTTGCTGAGTAGATGGGGTCTTGTTCTAGTTTGTCAAATGGGGCGCAACCACAGCGTTCATGCAAGTGGGCCTATTTCTCTTAGGAGTCTTCTCGATTGTCAATGTCAAGACGCCATGCTGTCGTCAGTCGGCGGCCACAAGACGGTGGCATATTCCAAAGTGAAGTCGACGTTCAGGTCTCATTTTAAACTTGAGAAAGATATCGCATTGGTGAAAGTCGTGTGAATATTGCTGGCGTTCGTTTCGGCATCGCCAACGATGATGATTCACTTTCTTGTCCGCGCTTCATGTTGCTCGACCATCCACGGAGGTCTCTAATGAGCCTGTGAATCGGCGCTACAGGCGGCTCCGCGTCCTCTGTCAATCTGTTCAAGGCATTGAAGACAGTGGACCTCACGGCGCGGAACCACCTGATGCAGCGCGCGAATGCGTTGGGATGAAATCGCATGGAGCCTGCGTGTACGACCACACTTTTCGACATTCGTACCTCCTGTATAATCCATCTCCTGTCCCAGGACCGTCTGTACCAGAGTTCGAAAAAAGCTTCAAGCCTCTGGATGGCTAGGCATAGGAGATCATTGTCCGCCTTGAACAATTCGTGCAATATGAGTATCTGCACCTCCCAGCGATCGATAGCGTCGTAGCCAACCAGGATCTCTGACTCCAATCTCTTTGCAGAATTGAGTAGATGAGAGCCACACTCGCAAAAGTCCTGTACGGCGTGCATGGCCAGCACCGGAGCTCAGGAGCGCATGCAAAGCAGAGTCACTGACCGTATCTTCGTCCTCATCTTCGTATAGCACACATTTCGAGACGCGTTCGAGAAGTAAACCGAGCTCTCGCCCAGCGTCGTCGTCAACCTCATCGCCGACCCAGACGACAGTGGCGGTGGCATGCCTGTAGATATTGGCCATTATGGCAACTTGATAGGACTTCTCCTCCTCATCCTGCTGATTAATGCAGACAGCATCAACCCATAGTCTCACTTCTTTGCCGGGCTCAATTTCCCGCAGATTTCTCAACGCCAGACTCAGATTCTCAGTCACAGGCAGCGACCGACCGGAAACCTCAATGGACTGACTAAGGGAATCATCGCCATCTTCCATGGCCCAGGTCTAGGACAATGCGGTGTACTCGACCGGACGATCTAAGTCGCATGTCTCTAGATGGCAGCTGATGCGATCTCTTGCTTGCTTGGCAGGCTGTAAAAGCAAGATCCTGATGTGCCTTTTCGAAGGCAGGCTTGTGTAGCGGTGCTGCGCGATTGGAGTGGCCATTTGCACAGATGGTTTCCGCTGAGGTTATCTGGAGCCTGTCAAAGTCGAAGTCTCAACGATAAGATCTCCGGCAAAAGTCCTGACATGGTGTTTGCCAGCGCGTGCATGCTGCCGTAGCCACTTCGCGTTAGCTGTGTGCTCGGCAGCCTCTGTCTGAAGGCTAGGAGCTTGACGATAGTATAGCAGATAGAGCTGACTCGACGTAGCTGCCATATTACGTGAGCATGTGTATTGCAGAAGATGCGGCGCTGCTGGCACAGTGAAGGAAGGTAAGGGGTTGAAGATGGAGGAGTTCAAGGCTATCTCGGGGCTCAGACCCTGAGCTAATAGTCTGGAATCAAACAGGAAGCAGGAGCTGAAGACAAAATTCAACTTGAAATGATCCGCAGAATTACAATGGCTGCTATACAAAAAATCTATAAGATTTCTAAACAGAGGTACGAGAGCCGTAACTCACGCATACGAAGAAAGGAAGAGTCTTGAGGCCGTGACTAATTACATCTCGTTCGCCTGACGAGTAAGTTCTATGTTCCAAATGCGCCTTTTTCCATGCCTGGGAGCAAAACAATCCGTGCTTTACAAGAAAAGGGCACCCATGGCGACAGCGGCCATGAGAGGAGCGCCGGTCTTCAATGGAGCGGCGGCACCGGTGTATGGAGTGAGCGAAGTGCTGCTAGCACGTGGCATAGTAGCGCTTGGCTGAGAGACGAAGCTGCTCTGGCTTGGGTAGACTGGTGGCACAGCTGGTCCGCTTGGTGGTGGAGCAGCGTATGTGGTTGGCTGAGCTGGTGGCTGGCTCTGGACTGGCGTGCTGCTTGGTGGTGGAGCGACGTAGGTCGATGGCTGCTGGACTGGGACGCTGCTTGTTGGTGGAGTGACAAGGTAGTAGCATCCTTCGACCAGCTGGCAAGTTTGGCCTGCTGGGTAAGCATGAGCCGGGTTACACGAGTAGCGGCCGTTCTTGTCGGTGCTGCCTGGTGCTGGGCACGATGGGGTGGCAGATGGAGCAGAGACTGGCACAGTCTTGGTGACGACACAACCGCCTTGGCATGGAAGAGTCAGAGTGGTTGGCTCGGTGACGGTGTAAGTCGACTGCTGGTGGGTAATCGTGGTTGGCTGTGGGCAGTAGGTAGTGATGGCAGTCTCAGTCTTGGTGGTGTAGACCGGTGGCTTTGAGACGGTGACAGTGCATCCACCCTGGCATGGGAGAGTCAAAGTGGTAGCCTTGGTCACGGTGTAGGTCGATGGTCCGTGAGTGAAGGTGGTTGGCTGTGGGCAGTAGGTGGTCAGCTCGGTGACGACCTTGGTTGTGTACGATGGTGGCTGAGTGTAGTTGCTCCAGGTAGATGGCTTTGGCTTGACAATGATAGGAGTGGTGTACTGTGGTGGCGATGAAGTCACTGGCTTGGTGGCGGTGCAGCCGCCCTTGCATGGCAGAGTGAGAGTGGTAGCTTTAGTCACGGTGTAAGTCTTCTGCTGGCTAAAAGCGGAGAAGGAGTGTCAGTATGGGTCTCGAGAAGGTGTTGTCGCTCGACGGGCAAAGGCTAAGACCAGCTCAACTGTCTGTGATGCTGCGACCGCAGTAGCAGTCACTTGACAGAGTCCTGTCTTGCGCCGTTCAGTGTACTTACTGGGTGAAAGTAGTTGGCTGAGGGCAGTAAGTCGTGTAGGAAGTTTGCACCTCAGTAGTGTAGACATCGCCACCGACGATGAAGTAGCAGCCGTCAACCAATGCACAAGTTTGTCCCTCAGGATACTGATGAGCTGGGTTACAGCTGTATCGGCCCTTGGAGTCGGTGCTGCCCGCGGCTGGGCAAGTTGGGGTGGAGGTTGGAATAGAAGCTGGCTTGGTGGCCGAAGCAGTGGAAGTGAGGTTGGCAGTGGCCGAAGCGCAGTAGCTGCGGATGCGAGCAGCGTCCTCGCCGGAGCAGGTAGTAAGGTCGCAAGAGCACTTGACCTGTGGCTGACCAGCAGCAATGCACTGCTTGTATGCCGCCTGGCACTTGTCGACGTAAGCGGAAGTGGTAGGGGCGCTGGAAGTGCCAGTGGTGGTGATCAAGGTGAGCGAGCCAGAGATGGTGGTGCAAATTTGGCCTACAGGATATTGATGCGCAGGGTTGCATGCGTATGTGGTCGATGCGGGAGCAGAGGTAGTGCCGTAGCCGGCTGGAACGGTAGTAGTTCCAGTCTTGGTCACGAGAGTGAGACTGCCATCGATGGTGGTGCAAAATTGGCCTGCAGGATACTGATGCGCAGGGTTACATGCGTATGTAGTGGATGCTGGAGCGGTGGCAGTTCCAGTCTTGGTCACGAGAGTGAGCGATCCATCAACGGTTGTGCAAATTTGGCCTGCAGGATACTGATGCGCAGGGTTACATGCGTATGTGGTCGTCGCTGGAGTGGTAGCAGTTCCAGTCTTGGTAACGAGAGTGAGCGAGCCATCGACGGTTGTGCAATATTGGCCTTCGGGATATTGATGAGCGGGATTGCATGCGTATGTGGTCGATGCTGGAGCGGTAGCAGTTCCAGTCTTAGTAACGAGAGTGAGCGAGCCATCGACGGTTGTGCAATATTGGCCTTCGGGATATTGATGAGCGGGATTGCATGCGTAGGTAGTGGTCGATGCTGGAGCAGAGGTAGTGCCGTAGCCGGCCGGAGCGGTAGCAGTTCCAGTCTTGGTTACGAGAGTGAGACTGCCATCGATGGTCGTGCAAAATTGGCCCTCTGGATACTGATGGGCGGGATTACACGCGTAGGTGGTAGTCGATGGAGCGTAGTAAGCGGGAGCCTGCTGGGCAGCGGCAATGCCAACGAGGGCAGCGAAAGTGGCCGACTTCATGTTGGTCGAAGTGAGTGTCGAGTAACGATTGACGAGTGGTCCTGGATGGTGATGCCAGTGTCAAGGAGTGACAGGCCATGGTATTTAACTCCTGCATGCATGTCTCCAGATCTATCTCAATTGATGTCATGGGTGTGGAGATTTTACGACCTTGAGCCTTGGGCCTTGATTCAGAAAGCAGATTGCTATCTTCGTACGGGCTAAAGACAGACCCAGAGCCATGCTGGACCGAGAGTGGTCAAAGTTGAATAAGGTTATGGCCGTCGAAGAAATACGGGCCGCTATAAGCTCGTGTAAAGCAGGAGATGGTGGAGGCCAGAGTTGCGTCCACGCCAGGCGAAGTGGTGCTCTATCAATAACGTCGGGCACTTACGGCGGTCTTGATCGCTGGATGGTCGGGTGAGCACTACTCCGCGGTGTACGACTATGCCGGATGTCGGGCCCAAATACAATGCTATACTAGCGTCTAAGCGGTAGTTCTACTAAGAACTAGTAACGGATACTCGTATAGACTTAGTAAGACCTTTATATCCGCTTTATAGTTAGCGGAACTATAAGAAGCGTAGCTTTAATATTAAAGTACGTTATTAATACTATATATAGCTCTAGCTACTCTAGTACTATAGAGCTTAGTACTTAGTATTAAGCTTATTGCTACTTATATAGTACTAGCTTAATAGTAAGCTAGATAAAATTAACTTAAATAGTAATAATAGTAAAGATCTACTTTTTTAATACTATTTATATAAGTCTTCTTTCTATATTTACTATACTAGTAACGTACCGCTAGGTCTACTATCCTTATATAGTTTCTAAAAGGCTCGACTAGAGTTTACTATATTATATCTTACTATAAAATTACTACTAGTAGCCTTAAAGAGTATATTTATAGTTTAGTTATATTTACTCCTTAAAGCTTTTTATACTATATCTAGTTTATATCTATAGTAAGCCTTATACTCTATAGTAGTTAGTAGCGTACTATAGTAATAGAAAAGATTATAAGCTATAAGAATAGTAGAGACTAAAGTAGAAATAGTAAATAAATTATTATTATTATTATTATTTATAGACTAAAGCTAAATCTAAAATATAATAGCTTAGATTAGTTATATAATTATAATTATATAATCTAGCTTATCTTAGTATCTCTTACTAGATTACTAACTAGACTATATATTCTAATAGAGATTAAAGTTATCTAGTTAGTAGTAATCTAAGTAATCCTTATAACTAATATACTAAGTTTAATAGATATAGATCTTTTATCTACTAGTTACTTTATCTTTATAGTATATAGTATATACTATATACTTTTATAGTTATAGAATAGCTATACTCTATTTTAATCTTTTTATTATTTATATACTAACTAAAGTCTTATCTCTTATCTAACTTTTAGTATAATAACTTATAAAAGTAGTATATATAATATACTATTTTAATTCTACTCTTTCTAATATAATCTATATTCTTTATTAATATACTATTAATATAGAGTAATAGTATCTACTATTACTTTACGAATATTTTAAATAGATTATTAAAGTAATATAGAATAGTATATCTATACTACTTATATAGATTATTTATATAGTAGTAAATTCTTGTATTGCTATACTATTCTAACTACTAGATAAGTAGCTCTCCCTATCTATTCTTGAAGATAAAAGCCCTTAGCTTATAGCCTCTAGTATAAAAACCCTTCCCCTCCTTCCTACTATATAGGATTCTATCCCTACCTTTTGTATTTGTTTAGGCTATAGGATATAGAGAGGATCTCTATAGCTCCTTCCTCTTACTAGGCTCCTATCTACTTCCTATCTTCCTCCTCCTCCTTCTCTAGCTCTTCCTTTATAAGGGAGAACTACTCTAGGAGGCCCTCCTTAATTATTTACCTCGTTACTTTAGTTAGGCCTCTCCTAGTCTAGGTAATCTCCTACTATAATAACCCTATCCTTTAGATAAGTTAGTTCCTTATCCTTTGCCTCTCTAGATAGAAGAGTATAATATACTTAGGTATCTAGACCCTATATCTATATATATACTCTAGTATCTTGCCTAGAACCCTCCTCCTCGTTAGGTATGTATTTAGGCTAATATGTTTAGTCCTAATTAGGGTTACTATTATACTTTACTTCCTTAACTATCCCTAGTATAACTCCTTGCCTTTTAGCCCTTCTTACTATATTATAGGGAGTTATTAGCCCTATTATACTACCTACCTTTTCCTAACTTAGCTTTCCTATTATATGTTCTATCTCTAATGTATCTACTATAATTTAGGCATTATTCCTCCCTATTAGGTATATTCCCTAGTCTATCTATTAACCTATTCTACTATCTATCTCTATCTTGTCTTTATGTCTTATACTTAGGCTATACCCCTACTCCTCCTATATTTCCTCTAGACCTTCTTATACCTCTCCTAGATATATTTAGTAGTAGGTTTGTTATCTATCTTAACTAATTATTGTCTTACTATCTCTTATATATATAGCGAGATAGGTAGGATTTGTATTTCCCTCTAGAGGACCTCCTCTACTACACTTTTATATACTCCTATAATATATCTTAGTACCTAGTTTTGGATCTTTTCTAGCCCTAGGGTAGCCCCTTTCCTATATCTAGGTAGTCCTTCTAGTATTATGTAGACTTTAGCTCTATATATTATTATAGGCCTTACTATAGTTATATATAGGTACTTTGCCTTCTAGAATAACGCTCCCTATATAGATTTATATAGCCTTTAGAGTAAGAATATCTAGGATATGCCTTTCTCTACTACTTTCTTAATATATAGGCCCTACTATAGTTTCGAATCTACCTATACTCCTAGTAGTCGGAGGGATAGAGTAGGTCTATCCTTAAACCCTAGTATATTAACTATAGCTTGTAGGTTATGTCTTATTCTACTCCTAGTAAAGTAGATTAGTTAGTACTTTTATAGTATAAAGGTAGCCCTATATTTAGCTACCTATTATACATATTTGTTATATACTATCTCTAGCTTTCTATAGTTCCCTTCTATACTCTTCTAGGTCCTATATATAAGGATATTAGAGTTATCTATAAAGCCTATTACTATAGTTTCCTTATCCTCTAGGTTGAAAAGGAGTATAGATATAAAGAATAGGAATAGGATTAGCGAGAGAGTTAATCCTTATAGTATTCTAGTAGTTTAGGGTCTTGCCTAGTCTATGAATTCTCTAAGTCTAAGGTATATAGTCCTATCCTAAAGGAATAACTAGATAAATTATATAATATATTATAGGTATACTTTTATCTTAATATTATATATTAGTCTCTAATAGGATATATTATCGAATACCCCTAATATGTCTAGGCAAAGTATTAATACTACTATTATTAGGTCTGTTTTCTAGACTATCTAGACCTATTCTATTATTAGCTCTAGGGCTATTATAGTAGATCTCCCTAGCCTAGCTCCTATCTATAATTAGGGGAGGAGATCCCTTTCTTCTACTTCTTTGCTTATTCTCCCTATAATAATAGCCTTTAGGACCTTTACTAGGGTATTTAGTAGTACTATAGGTCTATATACTCCTAGCTTAGTATAGTCTAGCTTCTATAGTTTCTTTAGGACGACTATTATAGAGTATTTAAATAGTTTAGGATAGTATCCTTATTTTAGGTATACTATAAAGAACCTATATAATATAGGTCCGAGTTCCTTCCTATATTCCTTAAGTATTAGGTTAATAATCTAATTAGGTCCCGGGGCTTTGCCCTTAAGGAGCCTATTAAGTATCTTCTAGAGCTCTCCTATTCTAACTTCTTCCTCTATCTAGAATAGGCTTAGGTAGGATATGTTTTATATATCTTCTAAGTTAGCTTTCCTTAGCTCTAGAAAGAAGTATTAGGCTAGTGCCTCTACCTTCCCTTAGTTTTCTATTTGTATTGCGCTATCTATATTCCTAATCTCTAGGAATTATAGAAGGGGATATCTTTAGCCTATCCCTTCCCTAGCCTACCTCGCTAGCTTCTAGATCCTATTTAGGTCTTTAGTAATTTCTTTAACTATAGCTCTCTAGCCTAGGTTCCTATCTTTCCTAATCTACTTACCTTTAGCCTATAAGGCCGTTAGGTATACTACTAGGTTCCCTTCCGTTCTATCTTGTCTCTACTCCCTCTTTAGGTACCTTATCTTCTTTACTACTTTGCTATACTCCCTTAACTAGGTTATTTTAGTATACTTTAATAGTTTAGCCTTCGGGATATCCTCTTAGATTACCTTAGTAAGTATCCCTTAGATCTCCTAGGCTACTACATCGAGCTATTATAGTATATCTATTACTCTATTAGAGATTTCTTATACCTCCTTCTTTACCCTATCTCTAATCTTATCCTAGTCTACCTTTTTCTATTATAGTCTTTATACCTAAGCTCTAGTACTAGTCTAGGCCTATAGGATTATAGTTTAGATTAGTATATAGTCTAATCCTATTTCTCTATCTATCCTTGTTCTATATTCCTATATATTTTATTAGATTCCTATAGTCCTAAATACTAGGTCTAGGGTCTAGTAGCTCTTAGGAGTCTCCTATGTAACTATGCCTAGCTCTAGTAGTAGGTCGAGGTAGGTGTTTTTTATAATAGTAATAAGGTAGTCTACTATCTAGTATTAGTTCTAGATATTGTTCCCTCCCTACCTAGGGTAGTATAGATTGAAATCCCCTAGTAGGATAGTCTCTTCCTCCTCTTTTCCCTAGGTTACATCCTCTATTAGTAGGAGGGTACCTAGGGCGTAGTCTCTTATAGGCCTAGATAGGTTATAGTAGTTTATAATGTTAACCTATCTCCCTCCTATAAGGAGTCTAATTATAATTATGTCTCTAGAGTATTCCTTTATATTCTATATCTATATACTAATCTCCTTAGATATGTATATAGTAACCCTTAGGTATACTACTCCTAGGAGTACCGTATAGTACCCTAGGTATACTACTATATTCCTATTATAGGGGCTAACCTATAGTTCTTGGATTGCTACTATCTAGTAGTCCTTCGGGTCTAGCTATTAAAGGAATAGGATTTGGATCTTGTCTATACTATAGTTAGTATTGTACTATAGGATAGTAAGCTTAGCTTCCCTTAGCTACTATTTATCTTAGGTATTCTAGTATGCCTATATGTCTTCTATAGCTTCTTAGCCTTAGCCCTAGCTTAGTTAGCCTTCCTAGCCTCTAGCTAGGGGAAATAGGAAGGAGATCTTATTATTCTATAATCTACCTACGAGGGTAGTAGAGTTTATACCTATTAGACTTCCTAGTAGCCTTCTTAACCTATTATCTATATCTAGGTCTAGGCTTGTACTTCTAACTTTTCTCTTAGATCCGATAGTTGTTTAGCCTTCTAAATCCTTTAGGTCCTTTAGTTAGGTTAGTTAGTTCTAGCTCTTAGTTACCTAGGCTCTAAATATCCTTGCTTTTGTAATAGCCGCCTATTTTACCTTATATAATACTAACTATACTATATAGGTACCTTAATAGTTACTATACTTCCTTAGTATTCCCTAGTATTCGTCTATTCTATATAGTCCTACGCATTTTCTATATACCTACTCGGCTCTATAGTACTTTGCTATATACCTAAATTGTCTATACTTAAGGTATTGTATAGGTCTCTACTTAGGATCGAGTTCCTCTATAGTAAGGAGGATACCTTAGGATATTAGGCCTTTCTATATAATTTCTCTTACTTAGGCTAAGCTCTATATATTTAGGATAATAGAGGAATATATCTTGCCTTCTATAACCTTTCGGCTTTTTAGCTAGGCTACCTAGGATATCTTGAGATTCGGATAGAGTCTTCTATTCTCTTCCTAGATCTTATATATATAGCTTAGGTCCTTAGGGTTAAATACTATAGTCCTAAAGCCGTAGACTAGTACCTAGTATATTAGCGCCTCTACTATAGTACTAGGGAGTATCTTCTATATCTACCCTAGTTCGTTTATTAACTTGTCTTTAGTAGGTTTTAATACTATAAAGATCCTTATATCGCTACTCTCGAGTTTCTTAATAGCGATTATCCCTAGGTCTTTTAGTCCCTATAGTATCTCTTAGTTAGTAAGGCCTTTTATCTTTTCTTACTCTTCCTTATAGCTAATCCTTATTATAATTATGTAACTTTCTAGGGGAATTCTCTATATACTTAGTATAGCTAGCTAGCCTTAGGAGGCTACCTATGCCTACGTTCTTAGTTCGGATGTCTTTATAGTAGTTTAGAGGTTCTATATATAGGTTTAGAGGATGTATATCGTATTAGTATCTCTAAGTTAGTATAGGAGTTAGGTCTAGGCCTACTAGAGGAGGGAGAGGAGGAATAAGAAATCTAGGGCCTAGGAAGTATCTAGTACCTTTTAGATATCTTCTATAAGGGTTTAGACGTTCTTTTAGATATTGTTATTCGTTTTTAGCTAATTAGGCTAGTCTTTTAGGCCTTTAGGGCCCGGTTTAGGTACTAGTTAGCCTTTAGATTAGCTTTAGGATAGAGGCTAGATCCCTTCCTTCCTCTATCTTTCCTTAGATCTATCGTTACTATATTGTTCTTAGATAGGTATATTTGTATCTCCTATACTCGTAGGCGCTAGCGCCTTGGCCTAGGAGTTAGATATTCTTTCTAGCGATTAATTCAATAATATAGATTATTTATATATAGTAAAGATATATATAAGGACTCTAGTTTTATAAGAGTTTAAGACTAATAGATAGATTAATAAATAGAGAAGTCTAGTATATTTCTATTACTAGAACTATCTAAATTATCCTCTATTTCTAACTCTATTAATAAGTTAGTAATTTTAACTATACTATTACTAAATATAATCTATATACTATTATTTTCTAATATAACGTTATTCTAAGTTTATAATTTAAATATATTATTATCTCTAATATTTTTAAAATAATTACTAGTTAATATAGTATTAAAAGAGATTAGAGATTTAATTTAATTTATAAAGTACTATTAAAAGAGATAGAGTTAATAGTAGAATACTTACTAAAAGAAATAGAATGGAGTAATAATAAAATAGAGTAATAATAAAATAGAGTAATAATAAAATAGAGTAGTAATAAAATAGAGTAATAATAAAATAGAGTAATAATAAAATAGAGTAATAATAAAATAAAGTAATAATAAAATAGAAGAAATAATATTCCAAATAAAGTAGTATATATTAATATATAGAACTAGAGTATATATAGATTTATACTAACTATTGCTTTCTATAGTCTATAAGTATATTCTACTATAGGTCTAATACTTAGATACTAATATAGTATTATATTTAGGTCCCGGATATTACTATAGTATAGTAGTAGTAAACTACTTTGGCGGATAACCGGATAATAAATCTATTAATGCTTTATGGATATCGAGACATGCCAGACCATAGCATGGCTCGCACAGGCTCTGCAGGTGACTAAAAGAGATGGAGCAGAGTGAATGGCGGGATGGTGTGTGCCGGTAATCAAGTCAACCGGAAGCCGTGATTCTGGAAGGGTCCGTGTCTCGAGCTCGTACAGGGGGCGAATCTTCGGACGGTGAGGTTGCATCGAGGGCCATGTTCATGTGTCAAAATTCAAATGGTCTCGGCGGGTAAACAGGATTCAGGAAGCGTGCCAAGCTAGCGCAGGTACCGTCTTAGCATAACAATGAATTGATGACCAAGGAATATTTCCTGCTCCCGTGGTATGCTGGCTATTTTCGATGCTGCCGGGATTGTGGAAGGGATTGATGGGATTGATGGGATTGATGGGATTGATGGGATTGATGGGATTGATGGCATTGATGGGATTGATGGCATTGATGGGATTGATGGCATTGATGGGATTGATGGCATTGATGGCATTGATGGCATTGATGGCATTGACGGGATTGATGGCATTGATGGCATTGATGGCATTGGCATTGATGGGATTGATGGCATTGATGGCTCTGATGGGATTGAATTGATGGCATTGATGGCATTGATGGGATTTGGCATTGATGGCATTGATGGCATCTGATTTGCGGATGGGAGTGGCGACAGCTCGTGTTTGTCATTTGTCCAGGATCTGGGTACGGAGCCAAGGCTGGATCTGGGCGCCCGCCGTGCCAGTGCCCAGTGAATAATCAGTGGTACGACGGTCCCGGGTTTCACGTCCCGGGTCCCCCGAGCCAAATCGTACACTATCACATGCACTCCCATGTCTCGCCAGATAGCCGTGAAAGCAGCATGAAGATTCTTCAAATTTGACTTTATGTCGCTCTTTCCTTGCCAAGACCCGAGCCCTTGCCATGCCAGGCCATCGCAATCACCGGCCATGCCAATGCCATGTATCCGACCATGAACAAGAATATATCACGATTCACAGCGCAGACTGATGGCAAACAATACCGGAATGTCAACTGGACACAGCCCTCTGCCCTGCCCCGTCCTGTCCTGTGCGCCTTCTGCGAACCCAAAGCTTCTTCCCACGCGCGCCCTGCCATCCTGCCACCCGGCTTGCAGGAGACGCAAATGACTGGTATCGCACGTCCGTCCAAGGGACCAGGATGGACGGGAGCCGGGACGGAAGGCGTCAGCACCAAGAGTCGGAAGAGGTCGGTATGAGTAGCACACATGGGTGGGGAAAGCTGCAACAGAGACCGCGGTGGCTTGGAGGGTAATGCAAGTGAGAGCTGCACGTCAGCGACAATAATAATGGCCGCTTGGCATTCGTTTATTTGTACTGGTGATGCTGGACTATGGACATGAGCAATCTTCAAGCTTTGCGCAGAAGCCAGTCAGTGTCCTCGCTCCATTTCTTGCCCATGGCTGTATCGGGAAACAGAAACCAGTCCGTAGATGATGCCATCGTCTCGATTGATGTCTGGACATACGTAGAAAGTCCAGGATGTGTCGTGGGCTGAGCGTCTCATTGCGAGCTCGTCGCTGCGCTGCAATACAGTCCATACTGCTGCAAGGACACCACCAGCGCTCTCGCCACGGCGATAGCGTACTCTGGCGCCACCACGACACATTTCTCTCGTAACGCGATTTCGCGCTTCATGGCGCCGTTGCCGTTTTGCTCAGGTATGCCAAGCGTGTGGCCACCTGTGTGCACTGTGGTACCACACCAGAACACGTAAGGCATCGGAAACATGAGCAGGCTTGTAGAGCACCACGCGGGCATCCAGCTGAGTCGGGCTGGGCAATGAAGTGGCCATGTCCTCTTTATCTAAGCTACTTGACCTAAGCTACTTTATCTAAGCTACGTGCTTGGCAATGGTGCACGATGTTGTACTCATACACGAGAAAGAATGAGCTTGAGTATAGCGTCGTAGGTAGAGTATGTAAGTCGAAAGTCCATCTTGCCCGCTCTCTCCATTGCATCTTCTCTTCTCGCATCTACCAGATAGCATCGAGGAAAGCAATCGACAGCCTTCAGCACTCTGCTGGGTACTTACCCGACACGCGTGCATTAGCCGATGGACCATGCATCTTCCGACACGCGAACACAGGCTGTTGGCAGTCTCGTGAACGTCTCATCTGTATTCACGGCGAATTCTGTGTGGCTTAGGCTTAGACCTTGCGACCACTTCCTTCAATGCCCTCATCACTGTAGTCATGTAGCCGTCGTGGAGAAGCGTGGGCCGATGAACCAGCTGGCATGCTTCCGTCTGTCTCTACATAAAGCGAGCCATCGCTGTCACTGTGTAAGTCTCTCCTAATCTCCTCTCAGTCATACAAGTGAACAAAAGGCTCCCATTCACACTTCATCCCGCAATCAAACCAGCGGCATCTTGTGTTTGAGCAACTACCCAAGAAGCAACGAAACACCCGGACGCAACCAGGATGAAGGGCAAGGTGGCATTCGAAGAGGCATTCGCCCTTCCGCGAAACGCAGAAACCACCCAGTGGTGGGCAGGGCTGTTCGCCATTGACCCGGCCAAACACACAAGGGAGATCAACGATGTCAACAAGCTCCGCATCGAGAAGATGGACCAGTTCGGCGTCGGCTACAAAATCCTCTCATACACAGCTCCCGGCGTCCAGGATGTATGGCAACAAGACAAGGCCGATGCTCTGGCGAGGGAAGTCAACGATCACATTGCCAGCGAGATCAAAGGTTACGAGACGAGGTTGGGAGCTTTTGCTACCCTGTCCATGCACGATCCGAAAGTCGCGTCGGAAGAGCTCCGACGGTGTGTCAAGCACTACGGCTTCAAGGGAGCACTTGTCAACGATACGCAGCGAAACGATGAATCTGGCAGTTCCATGATCTTCTACGATGCTCCGGAATGGGATGTCTTCTGGTCAACTGTGCAGGAACTCGATGTGCCATTCTACCTCCACCCGAGAAATCCAACTGGCGTGTTCTACGAGAAGCTTTGGGCTCCCAGAAAATGGCTCGTCGGACCACCACTTTCGTTCGCACAGGGGGTCTCGCTTCACCTCCTCGGAATGGTCACCAATGGCGTTTTTGACCGTTTCCCAAAGCTTCAGGTTGTCATTGGCCATCTCGGCGAGCACCTGCCTTTCGACCTGTGGCGGATAAACCACTGGTTTGAGGACATCAAGAAGCCACTGGGGTTGGACTGCAAGAAAACCATCCGGGAGTACTTCGCACAGAACATCTACATCACTACAAGCGGTCACTTCTCTACACCGACTTTGGAATACTGTATCAAGGAGATCGGTGTTGACAGGATCCTTTTCTCGATTGACTATCCTTTTGAGTCGTTTGAAGATGCGTGCAATTGGTACGATGGTGTGACTTTGGACGGTGAAGAGAACGTGAAGAAGATTGGACGTGAAAACGCTAAGAAGCTTTTCAAGCTTGGACAGTTCAAGGATGATAATGCATAGATGGATAGACGTGCCAAATAAGGCATTCGAATGCCCACGGCCTGTTGACTCTTCCTCTTCGTACCATGTCGATACGTTCAATCCATCTCTGCCGTGCGCAAGCCAGGTGTTTCAATAATCAGGCAGACCGTGGCGAAACTGATATTCACTTGTCAAGCAGCATACACATGTCTTGGTGCATCGATCTGGCAAATAACAGCGCAGCCCCAATTCCATATGCGAGGAATCATGAGAATGAAACATCTCGAACGCTAGAACCATAACCTTTGGAAAATATCGAAAGTTACCCTCATCAACCTACGCCATTAATTTCATGACTGATACACAATCGAATCTAATGAGACGGAGTGGCCAAAGGCACATTCCCGGTCCCTTTGTCATCATCAGCCGCCAAAGCAACATCGTACTGAAGTTCCCATTGAGCTTCAGCATCACCCTTCCTAGGCTCAAATTTCACGATCAATGCGTCCTTGACCGCAAACACGGAATCGTCTTCCAGATACTTGGATTCTGAGTCGAAGATCTGAGTAGTGATTGGCTTGTAACCATCTCTGGTGACGATGTAATGAATGTGTGCTGGTCGATACGGGTGTCGGTCCAGAAGTTGGAGCAGTTTTCCCGCTGGTCCATCCAAAGGAACCTAAATAATTCAGTATTTTGAGGGCGAAGTGAAGCAATGGAACCGGACGGCTGCGCTTACTGGATATGGCGTCGGTCTAAGGCAGTAGAGTGCGTATTGACCCTTTTCATTGGTCTGAAACTTTCCTCGCAAATTGTGCTCAACTTGGTTCTCGTCTTGCTGTTCGTAAAGGCCGTTGGTCGATGCTTGCCATATATCTACCACGGCATTTGCGAGCGGCTTGCCAGTCTTGGCGTCAGTCACAGTTCCATGGACGTAAGCTACCTGGCCATCGGATGGGGTGTTAAAGGTAATTGTGCTTCCAAATTCTCGCATTGGCGTGTCTTGCCTCCAAAATGGGCCAAGAATTGCAGAGGCCGTTGCGGCGTCCGCGGCTTCTGCTGCTTTTCGGACAGTAATATCATCGACAAGCCTGGGAGTATCAGTTTTATATTAGGTCACACTCTCGGGAGACATGTAAGACCTACGATTCAAGTCCGATTACATCGCAAAGCAGTTGGCCTTCATTTCTTTTGTTGGTGCTCATTTGACCAGCCCAGTTGATGAGCTGAACACCCGCCATCCATTCATCAAGCGTAAGATCAACCTCTCTGGCAAAATCGTGAACATGACGAATCAGAGAGGACATAACTTCTCGAAGCCTGTCGTCCGTCTTTGGTCCCATAGAATTGATGATGTTTTCGGTCCATTGCTTCCCTAGGCCGGTCTCCGGTACGTTTCCACTGGTTTGAGCCATCTTATTTCCGTGCGAAAAACTGTCCAAAGTTCTAATATCTCAGACCAATGCTCTATGTGCTCGCCAGAAGGGAGTTGTTACAGCACAAGAAGAGATGGCAATGTCGAGAAACAAACAACATTTATGGGGCAACAGAAAGTAAGCAGTTCCAACAGCACGAGCATTCGCCCGCGCATGGCTGCCGATTCGGAAGCTCCAGAACCTGGACCGCTGCACCAACAACGACGACTCCTCAGCGGCTGCGACCGAATGTCCGTCGGAAGGTCGGATCGGCTGTCAGCGGTCCGTCGAGAACACCCTCCGGTCTGTGTGGTACGCAGTTGGTTGTGCTGCACTGCGTCCAGGGGAGGGAGCTCGGTCCGGTACCTCGCGCCTTTCCTCGTCCTCGGCAGTCCTACACTCGCTTCTGGCTCTCAGATAGGCACGCGAACTCGAGCTTCACAGTACGACGGACAAAAGAAATATAGGATATCGAAATGACCGTAAGTTGAGCAGCTGCATCATCACCTCTTCAAGAGCATTTCTATCATCATCTTCACAATCTCTCAAAGCCACCGTCTGAAAGCAGCTTCCTCGGAAAGAGAACACACATTCACTCCCTTTAAGCTTGGACCTGATCTCAACATGCAGCCTGGAACGAACTGGCGACCGCTCGACATTGCGGTCATTGGTGGTGGCATTGGAGGATTGGCAGTCTCTATTGCCTTGAGGAGAGATGGCCACAAAGTCACCATTTACGAGCGAGCAGATTTCGCAGGCGAAGTTGGAGCATCAATCTCTTGCGCAGCAAATGGCATGAAGTGGCTTTCGGAATGGGAGGTTGATATAGCAAAGGGCGATGGTGTTTACCTCAGGAAACTGATCAACCGAGACTGGACGACTGGTGAGCCGGTGTCAGTGTACGATCTTGGCGATTATGAGGAGAAATGGGGTCACCCGTAAGTGTTGATCGAGAACTGTGCGATGAAGACATGGGCTAGAGAACTTACCGAATGCAGATACTACATGTTCCACCGCCAAGACATGCACAAGATGTTGATGGACACTGCTATGCAAGAGGAAGGCAAAGGAACCCCAGTCAAGCTGATTGTGAACCACAAGGTATGGTGCTTTGACTTCCCTCGTGATCTGGCAGCATGCTAACCTCAACCATAGTGCCAAGATATCAACACCGAAACTGGAGAGGTTACCTTCCACAACGGAACAACCGTCAAGCACGACGCCATCATCGGCGCAGACGGTATTGGTTCGCAAGTTCGCAAGCTCATTGGCATCCAAGTCGAGAAGCGACCCGCCGACTCCAGCTGCCTCCACGCAAATGTTGACACCGCTGAGGCCGTCAAGCGTGGCTACGTCGACTACTCCAAGAACTCTGCCATTGAGTACTGGGGCGGCCACCACAGCTGGAACAAGATCGTGCTCTCTCCCTGCAACGGCGGCTCCCTGCTCTCATACTACTGCTTCTTTCCAAGAGAAAAGGGAGACTACTCAGAACAGAAATGGGACGCAGACGCATCAGTCGACGAGCTTCTCGCTCCATACCCAGACCTCGATCCCAACGGCGTCCACAAGCACCTCGAAATCGGCAAAGAAATCCGACCCTGGAGACTCTGGGTTCACGAACCATACTCACACTGGCAAAAAGGCGTCGCATGTATCATGGGTGACGCCGCCCACCCCATGATGCCCGATCAAAGCCAAGGCGCATGCATGGCTCTCGAAGACTCCGCCGCACTCGGTCTCGTCTTCTCCAAGGAATTCTACGCAGGTTCTGTTCCAGAAGCACTCAAGCTCTACGAGAAGGTCCGGCACTGGAGAGCATCGCGAGTGCAAGCTGCTTCGGCCCGTGCTCGTGAGAACATCCATGAGCGTATTGGTTTCACCGACAACACTGATAACCCGCTGTACAAGGTGAAGGATGAGAAGAACAAGTTGACGATTGCTGAGATGAATTCTTATGATATGCGGGAAGATATCAAGAGTAAGTGGCCTTCTGAGTGGCCGCAGTCAAGGAGTCCGGTGAGGAAGCCGAATGGTTTGGATGTGGAGGTGACGAATGGTGTGAATGGTTCTGAGATTGCGCATTAGAAATGTGTGAATATCAAGCGAGGAGTTTAGTGGTGTTTGATAGGCGGGGGGGTTTTTTTTTTCGAAATTCGTGAAATGATATTGAAACATTCGAGGTTGGAATCATTCGTCAAAAGCGCTCTTTGTTCATGCTCGCGTGCTTGAATTTGAGGGATCACCGCGTTTATGCTCATCCCCTCGACCGACGAGCCTCTCGGTACAGGCATATTCTACGATTACTGTTGTGGTCTTGCGACGGCTGTGAGTATCTGATAGTCCATTCATCGCTAATGTTCACGTTATCTGAGCTATAGAGAGCTACAGATCCTGCGCTCTTCAATTTCGCCAAGTGATGGTCTTCGTCCTGACCCATTCCTTTAGGCCCTCCTCGCCGTTGAACCGGCCATACCCACTCTTCTTGGCACCACCATGAGGCAAGCTTGTCTCATCGTGTACAGACATGGAGTTGATGTGCACTGCACCAGTCTCGATCTGCCGAGCGATACGAAGACCACGCTGCAGATTCTCGGTGAATACAGCTGAAGCAAGGCCATAGTCTGTATCGTTCGCGATCTTGATAGCCTCTTCATCGGTCTCAACCACGAAAAGCGATACTGTAGGACCAAAAGATTCTTGATGGTAGAGGTCCATGCCCTCTTTGATGCCTTCCAGGATGACAGGACGCATTGCCGTGGCCAACTCACGCTTGTCGAGAATGTCGCCGTAAAGCGGCTTGGCTCCTTTTCCTACTGCGTCTCGAAGCAGGTTTGAATTTCGAGCCACTGGTGCTTTGTCAATGAGAACAAAGCCATTCTTGTCTGGGAAGATCGCCTCAATGGTTGCAGCCAAGGCTTCCCTGAACTTGTCGGCAATCTTCGCGTTCACCAAGATTCGTTCCGTAGACATGCCTGAATCAACTTCAGCTACCCATGTGCGATTTTTCTGGTTGGGTGCGACTTACAGATTTGTCCAGAGTATAGGAATGCTCCCACGACACATTGCGCGGCAGCAGTTTGGAGATCTGCGTCTTCACAAACAATGGCAGGTGCTTTGCCACCAAGCTCCATAAGTGTTGGCTTCAGGTGCTTTCCAGCGAGCGAAGCAACTATACTTCCAACTGCCGTCGAACCAGTGAAGTTGATCTTCCGAACACTTGGGTGAGCGACCAGGGTGCTGATGATTTCCGGGCCATCGGCGGGCTTATGCGTGATGGAGTTAAGGACTCCTGGTGGAAAGCCAACGTTGTTGAAGATGTCGATGAGCACATGCATAGCTCCTGGTGACCTCTCTGATGCCTTGACCACTACGGTGTTCCCCACTGAACAAGGTCAGGATGGAGGCTCTGTCAATTGGAGATTCAAAGCGCTTACTGGCAAGAGGAGCAAGAAATCCTCTCAGGCCTAAAATGCATGGACAGTTCCAGGGTGTTATGCTCAGCACTACACCATAAGGCTCCCGCACAACCATTCCGCTTCGATCTTCGGCTAGCATGTCTGGCACAAAACCGAGGGTACCGGCTGAGGCGATGAGACCAGCACAGCTTTTGAGTGACTCCAGAGCATCGCTAAAATCGAAGGCAAAGTACATTTCTGTGCTAGCCGTCTCCTTATTGCAGTAGTACCAAAGCTCATCTTTTCGACGAACCATTTCGTCGGCGGCAGCGAGCAGAAGGTCACGGCGCAGGCCTGGCTTTGTCTTGCTCCATGCAGGGAAGGCTTTCTCGGCGGCTGCAATGCTAGCATTGCACTCATCGACATTGGCTGCGGCTGCGCTGAAGAGCTTGGAGTCGGTCAGAGGAGATATCACCTCATATGAGCTGGCGGCCTGGACTGGTTTTCCATCCCTCCACAGAGGTACTGTCCAGTCCGCGGCTGGAGGTTGAAAAGTCATTCCGTTCGTGGCCATGATGCTGAATGAAGAATATTATTGCTGCATCTCGCTGCATGCCATATACAGCACTTTGGGCTGCTTGTCAAGGTGCTATCGCCGTCGGTTCGGGACTGCAGCTACCGCATCAGAGCTGCCGGGTACTCTTTTGGCATGTTGCGGGGTCGATACGAAGTTCAATGATGGAGGAGAGGAAGTCAAGCGGATGAGTGAGAAATGAGTCAGCCTCGGATAAGTGGCCAGGGTATGAAGGTGGAGTTGCCGGACCGTGCACTCATTCACCTGCACCTCGACACACAGCACTGGCTTCTGGCTATCGCAGCTCACATGCAAAAGCTTTCGCCTGAGAGACTCCGCCTTTCTTATCTGGACGTGCCGAAACTTGAAAGCGCCGCGAGTCGCAGACAGTGAAGTGCCGGCTGCCCATTTCCATAGGGCGAGAGCCCGCGTGCTTTCGCCCAAGTGAACGACTTTCTAGAGCTCCATATAACAATATTGAACTTGCGTGACACAAGGCCCCCATATATACCTCTTCTCCCACCCCATAGCCGAAGCCTCCGGATAACAGCAGTGTTGTCGGCAAGTCGCCTCTACCCGACCAACTTCCTCCGTCACACAGCAGCAGCAGCAGCTCGGGCAATTGGCTGATATGCCGCGCCCAAAGGTCAGCTATCGTTCAATCACCCTTGAATTCATAAGCTAAGTAATAGCTTCAAGGTCAAGCCACAGGACAGACAACGCTCAGCTAAAGCATGTCTTCCATGCAAGGCATCGAAGATTAGGTGTGTCCAGACCAGGTGTGTTTATTGCACCTTTCGACTGAATCATGTGCAAGATGTGATGCCGCGACCCCTTGTGGACCATGTCTGAAGCGTGAGCGCACGAGCGCGTGCGTCTACCTGGAGTCTTCACGTAAGCGGCAGAAGACCTCACCCCTTCCAACTCCGAGCCTGGAAGACACTTCACCGCAGTACGACCCTAGGCTACTCGAGCTCAGCCAGGACGATGCTGGACACAATCTTTCTACCACAAATGATGCCGACTATGTCTCCATTCAAGACGCTCCTCCAGCAGACAGACCACAATCTGGGGCTGACACTGCCACTGGAAGCACATCTCCTTCTGGCACTCCTGAACCAGGCAAGACCTCGCGTCAAACCCAGAGCCGGCTTCTGCTGAGCTCGAAAGGCGAGAAGCTGTACGTCGGCGAGAATGCCTCCCTCAGCTTCCTACAGTTTGTTCGTCGGATTCTCAAGAAGTATATGGGACCCTCAGCATTTACCGAGAACCAATTCAAGGAGAACATGCTGGAGATTGAGATGCAACGCGATGAGAGTCCTGCCATGACGGACATGTCAAGGGGAGATAAGTATGCTTTGGTGCAGCTCTATCGAGAAGCATCGAGCGGCATTCTGGATCTATTCACGGTGGCCGAGGTACATGGCTTTCTAGATCGACATAACGCCTTAAGTCCAAGCAACATCATTGACGACCATGACAAGCGGACCAAGGCCGAACAAGCGTCCTTGAGCATGATGCTCGCTATCGGCCACCAGTGCAGAGGACCAAATCCATTTGACTCCCAAAATGCAACAAGACATTTCACGTGCGCACAAAAGTGGGCTTTCGAAGGCTTTCTCTGCGACCCAAGCCTAGACTTAGTCCGTGTCTTCCTGCTCATGGCATACTACATGCTTGGTGCATGTCACCGTAATGCCGCCTTTATGTATCTCGGTATTGCTACCAAGGCTGCTTGTGCACTTGGGCTCCATCGGAAGGATCAGCATAAGGGCTTGACCACACAAGAATGCCTGGTACGATGGCGGACATGGAAAAGCCTTTTGATACTGGACACCATTGTTTCCTCCATTCTAGGCAGGCCTGGTGGACTGCCAGCTCGACGGCCGGATGATTCGGCATACGATGATGACGACGACATAGGAGAACTTGATAGGCCACGATGGCTTGCTTCAAAGGCAGTATTCGGCGTTTGCTCCCACATTATCGAACTTGAGCAGCAACTCGGCAATGGTGTCATCTCAGATTCAGCTACAGCAGAATCGTTCCTACAACGGCTACGTACCTGGAATGACTCCGTGCCTGCGGAGCTGCGACATTTTGCGAGTGTAAAGGACACTACACTGGGTCCGGCCGATAGAGAGAAGTTCATTGGCTCCGTGCATGTGGCCTGCTCCTACTACTTCACGATCATACTCGTCACCAGACCTTTCCTGATCTCGCATCTAGTCTCCCAAATTCGAAGGCGCAGGCGGCCAAGCTTGGACAAAACTAATCAGACCTCAGCTGTGTCGGACCTTGCACAGGCCTGTCTTGATAGCGCGGTTTATATGGCAAAGACGGGCTACATGGGCATTAGCTCGGCCATATTGTCCAACAACATGTGTCTTCTCAAGTAAATCTGTCTGTCAATCATTGTCTGACGTCGGATCTGACTTCTCACTATAGGGCATGGATGTTCGCAGCAGGTCTTCTCCTAGGCTTTGCGATGTTCGCGCAGACGGATCCGATTCCAGAAGTCGACAATGCTTTTGCAAATTCAATCATTGTGCTGGAGCGCCTTGCTCAGGTCTCACCGCAAGCTCGACATTATTATGAAATTCTGTCCACTTTCTCCGACGCCATAAATAGTCGACGCGAGCAACTAGGTCGAGAAAAGCGCAAGAAGTCGAACCAATACGTCTCCCAAATCTTCACGGCGGACTTCCACGATCCGAATGCTACGTTGCAGGCAGCACCTTACACAACTCCAAGCTCTGGCGGCGGTCCGGTAAACCTTGATGCCAGTTCTGGTGGGACCACGGATCTGGATGGCATGGTTGGCTTCGATTTCGATGCCAGCAGCTTTGGTACCGTCAATGATGGGCTTGGAGGAAGATTTACATCCCATTCTGATGACCTTGGCAATGACTTTTTGCTGTCGGACAATTTGTAAGCACAGCTCATCTTTCACGGCATTCACGCCGCTAATCCGTCAATAGGTACATTGATTGGGAAAGTCTGTGGCCAATGGATGGTCTGACATCGATGATGTGAAAGCACACCTTAGTCGTCCTTGTTCTCGGCATTGCCGAAGATTCCCGTGGCATCTACCGCCATTGCGCAAGATCAGTCGTTCCGTGAAGGACCACAATGCCTCTTGGTCGTCGGAAAAGCTTCGACTAAGAGGGGCGCTCGACAATGATACTGGCAACGCAGCCGCGGCTCACCAAAGAAACCTCGTATCGGCAACAGAAATGGTTCATATTGGCAGTCTAACACGCCCAGCATGCTTGGCTCGTCCATCGCCACGAGCTGAACACGACAATCGATCCACTTTATGCATCCACGCCGTGCCCTAGCCAGCTCCAACGACAGAAGGATTGCATATGGAAGCTATGCACAGTACGCGTGCAAATTATGTACATCTAGCAGCATGTCGTGCTATTGAGCATGGTCATACAAACCGCGGCACGACTCGAAACACCCCAAAGGAAGAGATTCAGTACGTAAAGCACACTGCCTAAGGAGCTCTTTGTCGTTGCTCGAGCACGCCACAACCGAGAACACAACTCACTCGCACGACAGTGGTTTGGCTGCCATGCTGCCTACTTCTGACTACATACGAATCATGGAAATGTGTCGCGCACCTTCACACAACGCATTGTATGAGTCGGAACGTCTCACTGATGCTACGACATCCACAGCTCAACCGAATGAGTCCGGCAAGATAAGGCGCAGTCTCGATATGCTGGGGCCAGAGGATCGGCAGAGGCTGCACAGACTCTTCCCCCTCCATGCTTGGATGTGAGGCTGTGTAGCCCAGTGGTGAACAGTTGAGTGTAATCCTGAAAGATATGCTGACCACCCATGTGTCAGCCACATGGGAGGGTCATGAAAAGCTGTGCGATCATTGAATTGAGCTGGTGTCGCACAAAACACGCCAATCTATCGGTCGTGTCCCGAATGGCTGCATGCTACCCAGCTTCGGTGCGCGTCAGTGTCCGTTTTTCCGGGGTGAAACAGCATGTATAGCTGAGAAAGTACGATATAAGGGTTCTGCTGTCAGTCAGTGCTCGAGCGCGATCGGTAGGTATACCACACTCGTCCGAAAAGCAGTTCCAATCGAAATGTCGAAAGACGACGGCAAGGCACAAGAAGATATCTCTCCAGTCACGCCAACAGACGCAGAATGGCCTTTGCGCACGTCTTCTCCAGTGTTTCCAGACGTGGAAGTCCCAGATCTCGACATCAGTATCATCAATTTCGATCGAAGAACGCCAGATTCTCAGGCCGCGACACTATCTGGTCTGAAGGCTTCGTCTCCGGTCAGCTTCAACTTCGATAGGCATACGCCAGACTCCATAGCTGCAGCCAAGAGAAGTCGACGTTCCAGTATTACCGGTTCGACTGATCTCTCCATCGGCCGATTCTCTTTCGAAGGTGAAAGGTTCCCTTTCGATGGCGAGCTGAGAGAGACTTTGGAGAAGCATGTGAGAGAGTCACTGTTTCAACCGATTCCAGATGCGTCGCACGAAGACGATGGCCCTGCGGCGGAAGAAGGGGAAGAGACCGAGTATCCGAGATCAATGGCATTGGTGATGATCATGACTGCTCTATGTCTGGCGGTCTTCTGTGTATGTGAGCAAGTCTCAGCCGACAGCAGGTTCTGATGAGAGTTCCAGATGTGTCTTGATATGACAATCATATCTACCGCCATACCTCGAATCACCGATGATTTCAAGGCCTTGGACGATGTCGGTCAGTCTTTGCCGCAGAGAATTTCTCGAGACCTTGACTGATTTCGAGGCAGGCTGGTATGCTTCATCGTATATGCTGACTCTGAGCGCTTTCCAGCTCTTCTTTGGCAAGCTATACACTTTCTTCAGCAAGAAGTGGATATTTTTAATGGCTCTTACCTGGTTCGAAATCGGAAGCGCCATTTGCGGAGCTGCGCCCAACTCGACGACCCTCATCGTGGGCCGCGCAATAGCTGGCTTCGGATCTGCTGGTTTGTTCTCTGGAGCCCTTCTGATCATCGCGAACAGTGCTCCTCTGGCGAAGCGGCCCACCTACATCGGCATTGTTGGGTCCATGTATGGTCTTGCTTCGGTGACTGGTCCACTGATGGGTGGCGCTTTCACGGACAAGTTGTCTTGGAGATGGTGCTTCTACATCAACCTCCCAATCGGCGCCGTGACAGTACTCTTCATCGTCCTTTGCTACAAAGAATCAGCTCAATCTCGAGCACAAGTTCTTGAGACAAGCTGGGAGGCTAGAGCCAAGCAATTCGACCTGGAGGGCCTGGCGATCTTCTTGCCAATGGTTATCTGTCTTTTGCTCGCTATGCAGTGGGGCGGATCCACTTACCAATGGTCGGACGGCCGCATTATCGCTCTGCTTACGCTCTTCGCGGCCGCTCTGATAGTGTTCATTGGGATCCAGGTCTGGAAGAAGGACAATGCAACCGTGCCGCTGCGAGTTCTGAGGCAAAGGTCGATCGCTGCAGCCTCGTGGTTTGCATTCAGTCTCGGTGCATCCTTCTTCGTGCTCACGTACTACATCCCGATTTGGTTTCAAGCGATCAAAGGAGCATCTCCTGTCAAGTCCGGTATCAACAACATTCCTATGGTTCTCGCGGTTGTTGTGTCTTCAACTCCGGCGGGTGTGGCTGTAACGTACATCGGCTATTACACGCCCTTCGCAATACTCTCGTCCATTGTCTTAGCAATAGGAACAGGATTGCTCACGACTTGGCAGACCAATACAGGCTCCGCAGAATGGATTGGCTATCAGGTTCTCTGCGGTCTGGGCGTCGGCTTCGGCTTTCAGCAAACTATGCTGGCCGCTCAGACATGTCTGCCAAAGGAAGATGTGCCGATCGGCACAGCCATTGTGGTATTCTTCCAGACGCTTGGCGGCGCGCTCTTCGTGTCAGCTGCGAATAACATTTTCAACAACAAACTCTTGTCCGGTATTGCTGGGGTCGTCCCTGGTCTCAGTCCTCAGACAATTCTAGAGACGGGTGCCACAGCTTTGAGGAATGTCATTCCCGACGGCTATCTTTCTGCCGTGCTGGAGATATATAATGACGCATTGGTCGGCACTTTCTATGTAGCAACAGCATTGGGTGCTCTATCAATCATCGGATCTAGTGCTCTGGAGTGGAAGTCGGTGAAGGGGCAGGAGGTCCATGCTGTAGCCGTGTAGCTACATCTTCAACATAAGCTTCTCGCAACGGGCGTATATATATCGAAGTGTGTGCTTTCAAAGTGCTTAATCACGATGCCGTTCAAGTACTCATGAAAGGAGGCCTCTGTCCGATCAGGCTGAACAGCGCCTTTCTCCACGGAACCACTTTTCAACTGTCGATGCAATGCAGCCAAGACCAAGCATTCTTTCAGGAAGCTGCCTGAAATGCCTCTCCGCCGACAAATATTCACCGAGGTCTACATCAATGAGTGGTCGTAGAGAGCAAGAGACCGTATATCTGCCTCAGCGCAGGCAAGGCTGTTCCTTCTTTGTTGGTCAGGCATAAACTCCTCCTACAACCATCCTCTCTGTTATTATGTAGTCTACGTCCTTGTCCTTGCGTTGATCGGCGCAAGCATGGCTTCTATCTTTCCACCAAACTCCTGGTATGGCTGTGGATCCGGCGTTGAGCAACGATCTGACAGCGCACAGGGATTCCCATATCCACGTAATTGACCCTCAGGTTTTCCCAATGTCAGAGGATCGTGGTATGCTTGTGCGCGCACGCGAGCTAGGATCATCTGATTGGTGCTCAGACTACACTCCGAAGCCAGCGACGAAGCAGAATGCCAGCACCTACCTGTCCACTGCTGGGATTCCTCACGCAGTAATTGTCCTGCCAAGCGTGTATGGGACCGACAACAGCGTTCTGATTGGTGTGTGCTACAGTAACGCATCTAGTGCGTAAAACGGCCTTGCCGACAGCATTAGACTCGTTGAAGTACTTCCATGGCAGTGCAAGAGGAGTCGCAGTCGTTGACCCAGAAAACGTCTCGACTAAAACAATCGAGGAGCTGCACACAGAAGGAGTTCGTGGTCTACGAGTCAATTTCGGCAACGAAGAGACTGACGAGGAGATCGTTGACGTTGTCCAAAAGAATGCTGCATTGGCGAAGGAGAATGACTGGGTTCTGCAGCTCTGGGTGCCCTTGAGGACGTTCGTTGCGCTGCATCCGATCATTCCTGCTTTGGGTGTCAGAATTGTAGCTGATCACTTTGCGCACACAGAGGTCGGCTCGAGGACGAACAGCACATTGGATACGATTGACCCTTACCGGAGAACAGGCTTCTCAGAAGTAGTAGATCTGGTGCGTCGACGACTTTTGTGGGTCAAGACCTCTGGTCCCTACCAGAATTCGAAAGCTGCGCCTCTTTACGATGACATGCGAGTCGTGGCCCAAACGCCCATGCTTAATGGACCTGAGATGGTCGTCTGTGGTAGTGATTGGTCCCACACTGCTAGCAAGGAAGGGAATGCTGCTGCAGACGGTAGACTGTCTCCGCAGAATTACCGGGACATCAACGACCTCGCAATTGCAGAGCTCTTCATGACTTGGGCTGGAAGTCAAGTACAGATCCAGAGACTGTTTGTGGACAACCCTAGGCGACTTTGGCCGTGAGAAAATCCCAGTTCGCAAGTGATGTTGACGCTGGTGATAGGCGGGCGCTGTTCCACTGGGCACGAAATCACTCACTTGGTACATAGTCATGAGTATGCCAGTTATTGTTGGAAAATGTAGCTTTCTATCACCTGCCACGAAACGTCTTGAAAGCCTTCTCAACGCTCATGCCCTGCTTAATAGCTTCTGTACCCTGCTCGTCGGCCTTCGCTGTCTCCGTAATGGCATCAAGACACTGCCGAGCAAGACCCTTGGGAATGCAAACCACACCATTCAAATCCGCGACGGTAAAATCCCCGGGATACACAGTTGCTTCCTGGAAAACTCGATTGCAATCGCAATGGCACATTGACCCACGAAGGACGACAAACTTCAGCTCCAGCCATTGTTCCAACAGCTCGAGCAAAAAATCGGAAACTCCAGATCACGATGTTGTTGCAAATTACTCGTCCATCAATAACAAGTCCATCAGCACCAGACATCAAGCTGGAGTTGACAAAGCTGGAGGAGAGGAGTGGGGGTCTACCAAAAGGATGTAGCAAGGATGATGGATGTGCGTAGATCATCAGGAAAGGCTGTGAGTCCATCTGTGTTCGAGGTCTCCGATCACTTCGTCAGTTTCTTGATTCCAGAATTAGCGACAGTGATGATGTCCACGAGCCATCTTGGGAAGAATGTGTACATGATCCAAGAAACAGTGGCGAACTTCCCCTTCCAGATGTTACCATTGGCGCCAGCGAGCACAGTCTTGGCGATGTATTTTGCGTACTCATCTGTCTCCATGCAGTCAAGGTCGGTGCCTTGGTACGTCTTGGCGATGTCACTCTCGATCGACTTATAGCGTGAGCTTTCCGGAAGTCGCCATTCGGCGACATTCTCCTTTTTCGAGATTTCGGACTTGATGGCTCCAGTCATGAGTGTAACCACTTTTACCCCGAACGGTGCAAGCTCCATCCGAAGAGTGTCAGTGATCTGGTTCAGCGCTACTTTCGTCGATGCGTAGAATGCTAAGATGGTGGCGAGTCAGCGGCAGAACTTTGTGCATGTAAACCCCGCGAGTATGCTTACCGAGGAAAGGAAATCTGGCGGTGGAACCAATGCTGGAGTTCATCACAATTGTACCCTTTGCGTTGATTACCAGGTGTGAAAACTTCTGTGTCACTCTAACGTAGCCCCAGATGTTGATGTCGTACATTGCCTTCATCTCATCGATGTCGGCGTCTAGGATGGGTGCGTTGGTAGACATTCCAGCATTGTTGACGAGGTAGTCCAGACGACCGGCAATGCTGCTTTTGTCGCTCGACAGCTCTGTCTCAACTTGTTTGACACATGCGTCGACGCTCTCTGAGGAAGTCGGGTCGAGCTGCAAGATCGATATGGAAGGATTGCTCTGCAGATGAGACATCTTGTCGGGATTTCTGGCTGTGGCAAACACTTTGCAGCCTCTGTCTGCGAAAGCGATGGCCAATGCCGAGCCTATGCCTCCTTGACTGCATCCTGTAACCAGGACGGTCTGCCTTGGCATATCTGATGGCTGGAGGTGATGATGAGATTCTTGATCGTGCCGATGGCGAGTCACAAATGCGGTATGTAGTCAGTGCCGCAGATTGAGCTTTGAGTCTGTTTACAAGTATCGAACTCTGTCTTAAAGGAACGATAGTCCGCGACTTTTGCAGTGGTGATTCTTGTGGGTTTAATGCTACGTTGATGGTGTTGTACAAGCTGAAAGCGCGTTCCGGACTATCTCGGGAGACCAGACTAGAAATCAGTGATCGTGTTAAGTGTGTGTGTGTCGTGTGTGTCGTGTGTAGCTAGTGTGTAGCTAGTATATGGCTAGTGTGTAGCAAGTATGTAGCTTAACACGAATCACTGATTTCTAGTCTAGGCCGGTTCTATCGACTTAGATTATGCAAACTAAACTCTTGCTATTTTGACTAAATGTAAGGCTATAGCCTTTGCTTAGGTATTAGATAGAAATAAAAATTGCTTAATAGATATATTAAGTAATTATTTAGTAACAAGACGTAGCCGATTTTGAAAAAAGGGCCTAGTTATTGCGTATTCTTGTCGCGAAAATTTCTATTCGAATTCATGATTATGTAGGCTCTGCAAAATCTAACAGAACCGGATCAGACCAGAAACAAAGACTGCGGTGTGGCTGTGCAGTCACGTGTTTCTGGTCTGAGTAGGAGATAGCGTTCCGGAAGTGTTTCATCCGTGCCAAGACATTTTCGTCCGGTTCCGAATATGCCCGGGCAGTGAACGCAGTCAATCATGCGAAAGGCTTTGAGGAGAGCATTAATGCTTCCAGGCCAGACTTCTCTGCCATATCATCGAACATGACTTTCTCAGCCTCAGCATAAGGAATGCCCTGCGCCTCGCGCTGCTTCGACTGATGCTGTTGATGCGATGGCTGGCATGCCGTGGGAGCTACCGTGTCCGAAGACACTTGGAGTTCGCTTGACTGGTCAGCTAAGCGTATGGAGCAGCTCGAAGGATATCATGCCGGAATGTCGACAGTCTCGGGAGGTGAAGAGATGACCATTGAATTCTTCCTGTCCCGGCACCCAGACACTGACTGCCACAGCTATGGCGACTGGATGCAACATGTCTGCAGAGATTGGCTCTACATCGTGTATCTTTCCGTGGACCGGATCAACGGGTCGGTATCTGCAAGCCACGGATCGAGGTCTCATCGCGAACGCAGCTCGACAGAATTATAATTTCATCACCCCAGATGAGGGCAGCGACAAGCATTTCGACGAAGTTCTAGAGATCAACCTGGACACGCTAGAGCCACACATCAACGGACCCTTCAGACCAGATCTCTCACATCCCCTATCGCGCTTCTCGGAAGAGGTGCAGGGAAGTACTTGGCCGCAGACACGATCCTCTGCAATGGTCGGCAGCTGCACTAACTCCTCCTACGAAGACCTCAAAAAGGTCGTGAACATGGTTCGTGAAGCCTCAACCGCCGGCCTGAACCCGAAAGTGCCTTTCCTTGTCACAGCGGGAAGCGAAAAGAGTCGAGCCACAGTCGAACAAGAAGGCATACTCGGCGAACTGGAGGCAGCTGGAGCGACCATCTTGAGCAGCTCCTGCGGTCATGCGTAGGTCAATGGAATCGCGAAGGTGCATCAAACCACGAGCCCAACTCTGTCATCTCATCCTACAATCGCAAGTTCACAGGTCGACATGACGATATTCCGCAACGCACTCTTTCGTCACGTCTCCCGAAATCGTGGAGGTGCGAGTTGGAGCATACGGGTCAGATTGAGTGGTTGAAGGCTGGGAGTGCTTTGGATTTATGTCAAGGGGTTGAAAGGGTTCAAAGAAGAAGATGTGGTCATCTCTATAAACAAGGTCCATTTGCATTCTTGACTGAAGTTCAAGCAGACCCTCATATTCGTAGCAATCGATACAGCGCAAACAGCACAGTGAACAGCATGTTGAGGCTTGGAGCGGTAGGGGTTTTCCTTCCTGCCTCAGGCAAACATCGCCGCGGCATTTTTACTTCATTTCGTGCTCAACGCATGGTATCAGTCAAACGTTAAGATCAGAACTCGCTCTTTATCGCTCAGGTGAAACATGAATACATCTCTCTTCAACTCGTACCCTCATCTCTTCTCCTCATCAAGCAAAGCAATCATCATAAGTCTTACTATGCTTATTCGCAGCATGTTCATCCAAAGCTTTTTTGTTCGTGGTACTTTGAAAACTTGTGAAGCAAGTCTTGCATTTGATGGTTTGAGCAGCGGAGTTCTAAGACTCACATCAGCTCGCATCCCGAGATTGGGGGGCGTGTTTGTGTTGAGGCGTAACTTACGGTTTTCAGCTGAGATGTAGGACCTTTCTTATCACTCTTGCCACCTGCGCGTTCGCGCTTTTGTTGGGCTTTAGCTCCGTTTCCCATTGCGAACAAGTAGAATGGTGCGTTGTGGTGAGGTGTGTGGGTCGGAGATGGTGGTAGTTGGGTCGTGCGGGAATTTGTTTGCAGGGAAGAAGAAGGAAGTGAGGTTCTGGCCAGCGCTCTACCTTGGCGTAGTGAAGGAACACGCGCCTTTAGCCCCGAGTCTATGTGCTTCAGACCGGTCCCATTGGCGCTTCTATGCTTGAAGCGAAAGCAGAGCCGCAAGTACGTACTGTAGTAGTCTGTATGCGTCCGCCTGAGATCCGCGCTGCACGATCGCATATGCACGCGCCCTATTACCCGGTCCTCCCCTCCTCACAATCAGATCACAGCCATACTGCAGTTGCCGGTGTCGGCCCGGACGTTTCACCCGATTAACAAGGAAGGCCGCCATGCAAGCGTGGAAGTTGCAACTCATCTATGTGTACACCCAAGACGTCCTTATCGGGTATGTGTAGTGCTTCGCTTCGCTGATCTGCTGTGTGCCGCCATTGTGTGGATCATGCACCTGTTTTTCGATAACTTCAATGAACTCAGATAATGCGCGGTGAATATAGATAGTTTAATCAAATGCAATCCATATCGAACTATCTAGTACTCGAAGCCCAAATGTCTATCTTTTCTCCGTCTAGTATACGTAGCCTAGAGGCATATATTAGAAGGTATTTCTATCCTTTCCGCTAGCCTAATAAAATACTCTCGTCTATTACAAAGCCTTTCTATCTTCTATAGCATGTATTACTACTCGTGTAGCCTAGTTTCTATATTCTTTCGTCTCGCTTAGTATAGTAGCCTAGATAGTCCTATAAAACTACTAATAAGAATTAGTCGGTCTAAGAGTATAGCTTATAGTCTTAGTTAATACCTATCTATATTTAGCTTCCTACTTAAACAAGTTGTCTAGGCCCGTCGTTACGACTAATACTACTTCCTTATTACTTCTACTATTACGCGAATCTAGTATTATAGCTTCTTCGAAGAAGTCTATATATAGGTATAAAGCTTAGAGGTCTTCGTATATCGATACGTAAAGACTATTACTATTAACGCCGATACGTATAAATACTACTTTAGTTCGTCTACTCGCTTATACGGCGCGTTCGTCTAGTACTTTTAGAATAGCGTATACTACTACTCTCGAATATCTTACTATACTATTATCTTAGGTAGGAAGGTTACTATCCTTCTAATCGATCCTATTCTTATCTATAGGCTAGTTCTAGGTATTCTCGTTAGCCTTTACGCTATTAAGGCATAGGGAGGTCTATATCTTCGATAGTATAGCCTTAACTTAGTCCTTAACTAATAGGTCGGAAGTATAGTTAATTTCGAAGCGTCCCTAGTTTACGTTAGTAGTAGAACGTAGCTCGATCTAACTCTACGCTATCTCAATATAGCGCTATATTGCTCGCTAGAACGGTTAGCTACCTAAAAGTCTAGATATACGAGATAAGCCGCTACTCGTCTATCTAGAGATAATAAACATCGTATCTATATCTAGTTTCCTATATACTATAGATAGTAGTATAGTATATTAGTACGCAAGACTTAAGATACGCTCGCTCGTTAATACGGGATATTAGGGAGAGTACTCGTATAGGTTATAAGTAGGAATTACCTTCTTAAAAAAGAGCGACTTCGTTAGAACTCGTTTAATCGAAGCTACGACTTCGATTCCGAGTAGTAATCCTACTTCTATATAAGGTTAGTTAAGCGAGCGAATCTTCGAAACTATTAGGCGAGCCCTAGAGACTATTTCTTATACCGATACTCTCTAGTAGGTACTACTTTAAATAATAGTTACTATATACTTAAAGTAAGAAATAATAGGACTATCGTAATCTTAATCTAGCTCGTTTAGCCTATTAATCCAAGTATCGAAGCTATCTATAATAGAGATTAGTAGATATTATAAACAAAAGCTATAAGTATTAAGAATAGAGGATAAGCTAAAGATACAATATCTAAGGTTAAAGGATAATAAAAGCTATAAGTATTAAGGATAAAGGATAAGCTAAAGATACTAACTTTCTAGACTAGTATTATTATATATTAAGATACTAGCGATAAGAGCCTCGAAATCCTTATTATTAGCTTCGGGCTCGTTAAATAGGTTAGTAGGCGTATTGAACGCTATTTCGTCCTCTATTTCTTAATTAAGTCTTTACTACTATTCGCTAGCCTTAGCGAGTTCTCGCTTCTTCTAGGCTATCGGCTACTATCTATTCTTCTTCGATAGGTACGGCCTATCTTTCGGTACCTATTCTTGCTATACCTAGTCCTCGGTAGTACGCTTATTTGCTTTTCTCTACGCTATAGTAAGCTTCGTTATAGTATATAAATATTTATAGGTAATAAGAAATTATGTCGAGCTAAGGAGGGCCGATAGGTATAAATGGATTATAAGCTACAATAGAAGCTACAAGGAATAGTAGGGGCTAAAGTAGGAATAGCAAGTGTGTTGTTATTATCTATAGGTTAGAGCTGAACCTGAAAGGTGTTAGCTTAGATTAGTCATATGATAGTCATTATGTGATCTAGTCTGCCTTGGCATCCCTTGCTAGGTTACTAACTAGACTATATATTCCAATACTCCTACTCAGATTAGTTGGTCTACAAATCCCAATTCCAACTAATATAATCTAACAAGAACTTCAATTAGCTAATTAGATGCAATGGCTTCTAGATTAGCATAGCGTATCCAATCTGCTAGGTTCAATTCCTAGATCTAGTATTTGCACGCTTAGTGGAGTTTGAACTCCTCTAAGCGGGTACTTTTGTCCCTTTATGCTAACTATAGTTGTCTAATGAATTCCTAGAACTATAGCCCTGTCTTTAGCTTAGTTAGGCTATTAGCTACTATCTCTTTTATTGGAGTATATTCCACTACAATCTTTCTTTACTACTAAAGATTTCTAACCTTGTTGAAACTAATATTAATATGTTTTAATCTCTTATAGGTATAAGCATCTTTAACAAGAGTTAAAGCTGCCTAGTTGTTACCTATAATCTAAATAGGCCTAATTTCATTCACTATATCAGAATTCCCTTTTATTAGTAGTTGAAATAAACATTCTCCTACTAACTATGTATAGTCCATCTCCCTTAGGAGTGCTACAAGGAATTGAGATTGCTTTATACATACATTTATTACTATATACTTAGCCTCTATAGTTAATGTAGCAACTAACTTTTGCTTCTTGCTCATCTAAGAAACTAGTAATCTATAGAGAAAGAAGATGCTTTTAAGGATCGAAACTCTATTAGCTTTGTCCATTGTATAATCAGAGTCTAAATATCCTATTAGCTTTTCCCTACCCCTCCTAAACATTAACCCTAGACTTAGGAATGATCTTAGGTATCTAGCCAGTTTTCTAAGTGCTTTTAGATGTCTCTTAGATGGATCTAATACATATAATCCTAATCTTCTAAGGGCAAAAGCAATGTTAGGTCTTGTTATAGTCATTGGCTACATCTATGTACTATTCTAGCTTTAGTACTTAGTCTTGTTATACCTTTCTTCGCCTAAGTTAGATTTCCTTAGACTTTTATAGCTATTAAGTGGTAATAAGGTTAGGTAGGCCATTTCCTTAGTTATTCTAAACTTTGTAAGGTTTTCCTAGATATAGTGTTCCTAGTCTAGCTTTAGAGTACTATTCTTTCTATCTTTAGTAAGCTTCATCTTAAGAATTTTGGTTAGTTTACCTAGATCTTTGATCTTGAACACCTTGCCTAGTTCCTTCTTGAACTAGAGAACATCTCCTAGCTTTGGTACTATAATGGGAATGTTATCTATATAGGTAAGAACTATTAGGTTCCTTCCTCTATAGATAAGCAAACATAGGTCTACCTCTGACTAGTAGAATCCCATTTCCTTTAGCTTTAAGACACATAGCTTGTTCTAGTCTCTTACTACTTGTTTTAGGCTATACAAGCTCCTTAGGATTTTTAGGGCTATGCCTTGTAGGACTTCTATACCTAGTAGTAGGATCATGTAGATGTCTTCTTGTAGGGTACTTTTAGTAAATGCATTGTTTATATCTACTTGGTATAGCTCTAGATCCTTTTCATATATAGTAGCTATAAACACTCTAAGTGTATTATGCCTAACTATTAGTACAAATGTCTCCTAGAAGTCTATCCTAAATTTCTAAGAAAACCCCCTTATAACTAGTCTTGCTTTAAACTTGTCAATTGCTCTACTAATTAGTCTCTTTATATTAAATACCTATTTTGAAGTAACTAGGTTTGCTCCTTTTAGTAGAACTACCTAATCCTAGGTATGGTTGCTTCCAAGCGTAGTTAGTTCCTTCTAGATTGCATCTTCCTATATATAATCCTATTTAGGATCTTGTATTGCCTCTTAGTAGGTTCTTAGGATT
>LFZO01000610.1:0-26048 GCA_001578225.1 Pseudocercospora musae
CTATTCCTACTTTAGCCCCTACTATTCCTTGTAGCTTCTATTATAGTTTATAATCCATTTATACCTATCGGCCCTCCTTAGCTCGATATATAATACTATTTTGTTTAGGGATATATAGTATAGAGAAATCCTATTTGTATCCTTAGATCTTAGCTAACCTTGTTAGCTCTTTATTATCAAATTCTCCTCCCCTATTAGAGAAGAATAGCTTAGGTCTCTTGCTATACTAGTAAAATACTATGTTTATCTAATTATTAATAAGCTTTAGGCATTCTAACTTATGCTTTGCAAATCTACCCTATCTTATCTTAACTTTTGCATTAGTTAATAGGAGGATAAACTAGTAGCTATAGATATCTAGTAGAGTAATAGGGCCTATTACATTAAGGTAAATTTCATCTAGTACATAGTCTAGGACCTTTCTCGGCTTTTTTAACACAATCCTTTTAGATCTTAAAAGCCTATAGGCTTTATAGTAACTAAGCTAATTAGTATCTAGATGCTCTAGGCTAATATAATTAGTATTATTCTTTATTGTATTTAGGATAGTACTACTAACATGTCTAAGTCTTTAGTGAATTCTATTAGTATTAGCCTTTAGTTTACTAACTATAGGTACTATTAGTAGGTTATACTTAATAGACTTCTTTCCTCCTACCTTTATAGGGGCTAGTAGAATAATTAATGTATTCTTCAAGATAGGAACCTTGCTCCTAATTCTTATTTCATATATAACCTTACTATCTGAATTTCTAATAGTTTTACTAGGTCTATAGAAGTAATAACTAAGTTCCTTATAGACATTGTCTATACAAATTAGATTAATATTAGATTTAGGTAAATAAAGGGCATTCCTATAGAGTATGTCTATCTTCTTTCCCTTATAATCTAGCTAAATTAGGACATCTCTAACTACTATTAGCCTTTAGGAGCTAACTGCTTAGGAGAATTTTATAGGCTCTAGGAGCCTCCTAAGATTCCTAAACTAGGACTTATTGTTAAACATTATGAATAAGGTGCCTATATCCTATAGAAGCATTTTCTTAACAAGTAGAGTCTTGGTTAAGGCTATAATACTAGTAGTACTTTAGGGGTTAGCTATAAAAGTAGTACTTGAATAGTAACTCCTACTTTCCTAACCTTCATTATTATTACTATCTTCCTTATCATTATCCTTAGTAGTAGCTATAGAAGCCTTCTTTTTTAGCTTCCTATCCTTCTTAGGCTTCTTACCCTTCTTAGACTTCTTACTATCTTACTTAGTATCCTTATCCTAACATTCCTTCTTCCTTTTAGGATACTACTTCTAGTATTAGGCATTAGTATGCTTTGCTTTCTTATAGATTTAACACTTATCGTTATTGTTAAGTATCTTATAATTAGCTAGAGTAGATACTAATCTTCCTTAGTTTAGTAGACTAGTGTTTAATAGTAGCTTCTCTTTTTCAAGAGATATAATTATTCCCTATAGGGTTTAGTTAGCCTTCTTAGGCTTATTGTTATACTTCTAGCTTCTAAGCTATTCATAACCTTAAAGGCTATTTATAAATAGTATTCTAATAACTAGGTTAGGGATTTTGATATCCTCTACCTTTATATTAGTCTAAAGACAAAACTATTTAGTAGCTATTTAGTACTTAAGGACCTATGCTTAGAAGTCTTTATAGTACTTTAGGATACTTTCTATAGTTTAATTCTATAGCTTAATTGAACCGATACTTTTTAGTATATTATAGATATCTACTATAACAATTAGCTTAAAGGTTATTACAACGGTTTAGTAGTATTTATATACCGTTTTCTAGGTATTACTAAAGTTAGGTCTTAGGTTATCTACTATCCTTTTTGATAGGATGCCTTTTGCTTAGCAATCTCCTTCTATAAATTCCCTTAGTACTAGCTTATATTTAGTTTTAGCTAAGACTAATATCTATAGAGTATCGTCTATAACTATTATAGTATCTTAATAGTCTTCTCTAGTTATCATAACCTCTAGGTTACACTATTCTAGATTATAAAAGACATATCTAAGGACTTTTTCCTTAATAAGCTCCCCTTCTAGGATAGTTTTCTAAGTATAAAGGTTAGTACCCTTCTTAAGGATCTTATTGTTAGATTTGTCTTTATACACTATTTTATTGTTTAGCTAGATCTTTCTACTTAGATTCTCTAACTATACTTGTTTTAGCTAGTACTATAGGATAGACTAATCTTAGTTATTAACTCTAGTAGTTCTACTTAATCTATAGTTACTATACTTAATAATAACAATCCTTAGTCTGTTCTCTTAGATAGGATAAGCTTAGAGCGCCGGGCTTATAACCTATTATAAATTAATAGTATAGACCGAGATATTCGTAAATTGCCTACTAAATTACATAAACTATAGAAGGTAGCTAACTAGTTAACCTTTATGTATTCTTGTTAGTAGCCCTAAGTTAGTCTATAACAGACTGAATGAGTCTGTAATAGTAACCCTAAATTAGTGTCCTTAAAGGCCACCTGTTATCGGTCCTCCCCTGTTACCTTGGCATGCTGACTGATATACAACACCATCATGCCTTGGCAAGCCACGACTTTGAAGTTTGCTTTCAAGCGTACTTTCGAGACTCTAGAAATGCGCTGTCAGGATCCTCGAGGCGTCTTTGATTTTGACCAGAACCGCGTGCCACCTTCAACGACCACGTGGTAACGCCACAAGTGCACTCAATCGTTAAGATTTGGCAGCCACAGAACGTTTGAATACCCATGGATGTCGACCGTAAGCCAAGAAGCTCGCTACCGCAGCTGTACAGTATTGAAGATGGACATGACTTTGCATACTGTGCTCACTTCTAGACGGGCTGATGGCCTTGGCTCTCCGGATATACACCGAGAATACTGTACTGGCCTACCAAAGATGCTCTTGCTGAGAAGTAATCATAAGTACGAGATATCCGTCATGGATTCCTTCTTTCTGCGTTGCGCTGTATCACTTTTTCGCCATGAATACGCTTCAGATCGCCTCAGTAGCGTGCCTAGCCGCTATTGCGGCCGCCCAAAACACTCCCATCTGCGGCGTGACAGGTGTCAAGAACCAACTACCATACTCGGTGTCAGTACTGAAAGCCAACACAACACCGACAGGATGCATGAGCTTTTGCAAGAAATCATCATCATGCAAGAGCTTTGCTGTCAGTAACACATTCTGTTGGCTGTTCAAGAATGCTGCTGGGGTCAACTTCAAGTATGGCGAGTCGAGCAACTATAAAGTCTGGGATGTGGGCTGCACAATATCGACTGCCACGTCCGTCACGACGACAACTTCAACCACTACCAGTGCTGGCTCAGGATCAGAGAACACAACACCAGCTGAACCCGCGCCAACACAAGATTCTGAGCCTGGGGATAGCCCTGCAATCTCAGATGTCGGCGGCGATGGTGTCTTCCCTAGCGAGGATCCCAATTTCACGAACACCTACACATATACACAGTTCACCCTGCCGACAGTGTCGATTATGGGTTCTGCGCCCAATACGGTTGGCCTTCCACAACCTACAGAAAACAGCCGGCCATGCGCAATCGACCCAAGCAAGACTTCATCGCACTTCAATTTGCTGGACTCCGACTTTATGCCCATCGTCATGTCTGGAACTACGGGCCTAGTACCACTAGCATCGCCAACATCCGAAGCTCAAGCCAATGCTATGGGCGATGCTTCGAAATATGTCTTGCCGGTGTACTTCTTCGAGAAGCCGGCAGATGCACCTGATGGGTAAGCTTCCTCCGTGAACCCTGAATATCTACCGGATGACTGACACGAACTAGCGTCTACGACATGGTCATCGCGGGCTCGCCACCACGATATGTCGCCAAGCTGAATAATGGCAACGTGGTCCTCACGACCTCCTCGACCGGGAACAAGCTCGTCACCCGGAACGGACAACAAATGCAGACTACCGTCTTTAGGGTCGACTGCCAAGCCGCCATTACTGTCGTCCAGAATGGTGCTGCATTTTCGTGGGACAAGTCTGGACGTACGACAAAGATGACGGCTGGCACTGCTGCCAAGGGTATGGTTGCATTCCCTCTGGCTGTCGCGGCCAAGGCACGCAAGGCTCGTCGCAGCATCTATAATCAAGGTGTCCAGCCTCGCTGCGTCAAAGCTCCTGATTCTCTGATCTGCAAGGCACGGGATGGCGTTCGCGCGCCCGTAAAGAATGGCTGCGGTGACGCTAACGGTGCCAAATGGGTCCCCAACTTCACCTTCGGTGGAGCTTGCGACAAACACGATCTATGCTACGACAACTGCGAGAAGGGCACATTCGAGCAATGTAACACTGATTTCCTCAACGACATGATCAACGATGGCTGCGCAAGCAAGAAGGTCTGGTATATGTGGCTCATCTACGGTGCCTGCGTCAAGACAGCCGAGTTCTACTATGCGGTCGTCTCCTCCAGCAGAGGAGCAGAGGCCTTCATTCAGTCTGGTAAAGATCGATGCACATGCACCTGTCCGGGTACTCAGAATCTCTGCGGCACTTCCGCCCAGAACGCGTATTGCACCAACATCTTCAGCAACGAAGCCTCAAACTGCGGTGCATGCGGGCGCACCTGCGATCCAAGCACAAAATGCAAAGGCGGCCAATGTGTCTGCCCAATCGACCAATGCGGCAATCAATGTCTCTCGCTCCGCGACAACCCCAACAACTGCGGCAAATGTGGAAACGTCTGCCCATCCGACAAACCCGCTTGCGTCAAGGGAGCATGCTTCAAGCCCTCTCCAGTCTGCGAAGCAGGTTTCGAGAACGGCGATTTCACTTCTGGCTGGGAAGACGCTTGGCGAGTCAGCCCATGGAATCCGACTACCAATGGCCAACCCACCTACGGCTTCAACGCAGGCTACTCGGGCGACAACAACGGTGAAGACGAGTTCTACATCAGTTCACCGAGAAATCAAGGCACCGTATCCACAGAATTCTCAACTACAGTCACCGCATGTCCCGGCGTTCAGTATCGCGTGGACTTTGGCATGTTCCGTGATCAAGGAACCGACTCATGCACAATCTCCTTGAACGCGGGAGGGTCTCAAGTTCTAAACTACAATATTCCTATCTGGTCGGATTATCCCGCGCAGAGGCTTGAACAGATCTCGCAGAGGAATGGTGTCATCAGGGCTGGACCTTTCACTGCAGGCGGCGATGTGGTGAAGAATGGCTTGAGTCTGAACGTGCCTTTCGAGTTCAAGTTGACTTGTAATGGGCAGTTCAGGGACGATCATGATGCTTTTGGAATGGTGAGGTTTGGGCATTTCAAGTTGACGCCAGTTTAGTGTAGCGTAGGATATTGACTGAGAGCGCTGTCCAGCGACCACGGCCTGCTCAATACATGGAAGATTTGAATGCTCCGTTCGTCGCCACTGGACCTGTGTCCGCCAAAATTATGGTCAAACGATCAGATGATACTTGTGTTGCGGAGGAAGAAGCAGAGATGGCAGAATTGATCAAGTCGATGCACGGGACAAGTCTTTGAAGAGTGGTTGTGTAGGAGGCATCAGGCTGCAGGTGTTGGCGCGGGTTGGAAGCCGAATTTGTGAAGCTCCGGCGAAAGTGGCGGGAAGGAGCGTAGAGGGAGGGATACCATCGCATCGCGTTGAAATAGAGTGATTTGCTCTGCCCAGATGCTCTCTTTACATGGATATCTTCAATGCATGCACGCGCCAGACTCCTCGCTAATCATGAACATAAGCCATCGTCATACGAGCAAACTCTGTCGCTGTCGCTGTCCGCCAATCCATTAAACGCCTTCAGTAGTCGCAGAAACCTCAGCCAGCCACATCTCCATCATGCTTTCCATCAATACTCCGCCGCCATCGTCTGCGCCGTCATTGCAATCAGGCGCCCATCGCGCTCGCGGTCCAAGCTCGAATACTTGCTCCACTTCGCGCCGCGTAAAAATTCTGACTTCGCGAAAAGACGCCGTCAGCAAATATCGAACAAAAGTATGGTCGAAGTAAGGGATAGGGAGAGGGTAAGATATCAATGCTACTAGTATTGCATCCCACCGCTTCCGTAGCCTTGTCCGACATTGTCGTCCAGGCTTCTGTAGCTGCCGCGGCCACGACCGCGACCACCGCCACCACGTCCGCCGTGATCGTTGCCGCGTCGGCGTTGGAATTGCTGACCGCCGCGTCCTTGGCCACCGCGAGTCGCATTCCCGCCCCGTTGGGAGCCGAAGTCTCCTCGCTTGTTTTGGTGGGCTGGGTTGTTCGCCCCGTTGTGAGAGCCTCTCTGCTGGGATCGAGGGCCTTTATTGCCGTTTTGCCGCGGTGTGAAGTCTTCTTCGCGAGGGTGCTTGCGGGCGTTTTTCGCCGTTGGGAATGAGGACTCATATTCGTCTTCGTTCATGTATTCTTCCTCGACTCTGAGAAGGACTTTCTCGCCAACGGTCGTTTCGAACTCGAAAGCCTGATCTTCTGTGACAGGCTGCCACTGCTGTATCCGACTAGCTTCGATCGGCTTTGCTTGGCGTCGCGTGCCAAGAACTACACAAGGTGTAGTATTCTCAGTGTACGTCTTCACACCAGGCGTGATGCAGGCAACACGAGCTGCCCAGACTCGCTGTTCGAGACAGGCAACACCAGTCACCCTCCACGTGACCTTTGCTCCAATGCCACCGACCTTATCGAGTATGCTCTTGGGCGCGGGTCGTGGGACGATGAGAATGTTGTTGGCAAGATACTTGACTTCATGCTCCGGACAATTGGGTGGTAGTTTGATGAGGGTCTTCAAGCGCTCACTCACTTCGGGTGAAATGAGGTAGCCAGTGTAGAAGACTGTGCGCTTGATCTTGTACGGTGTGGTATTGGCAGGCGCTGTGCCGTCGATGATGGCCTGGTTGTTGACGTTGATCATCTTCTGCACCTCGCTAACTTCGGTGACGGGGTCCATGAAGCTCTCCTGCTCAGCGACCTGGATGACTTCAGCAGTGAATGGCTTTCTTGGAGAGTTCTCGCCAGCATCCATCAAGTGCTTGTTGAGGTCAAAGAAGAAGTCGCGGAAACCTTTGGTGTGCTTCACGCGATCTTCATATATCCGAAGCTCATCGGCGTCAGTATATGTGAAGACAATGTCCCGCAGCAGTGCCTGCTTGAAGTGCATGGTGCTGTTGAAATGCTCGCCGGTCGGACCCACTGCAGGCTTCAAGCAGACCATATCAAATTCAAGGCCTTTGGATGCAATCATCTTTCCAATCAGTTCGCCAAAAGCGCTCTCTTTCCTGCCAGTGAGCAATACGTTCAGCGTGGTTGGCTCCTCGGCGGAAAGCCGCACCAGCTCAGCGATCTGCTCATTCCAGCTGCCTTCCCATGCTCGCGCCTCCTCTTTCTCAAGACCTTCGCCTGTTGCCGCCAGTATGCTTGGGTTATGCCACCATCCGCCCTGATAGAGGAATTCCTCGGCTTGTAGCGAGCCGAAGGTCGAGGTGTTCCATACTGCCTTGTTGGGGAGGGGCGATTTGAAGACTACGAGAAGTTCATATTAGTATATCCATCACATGGCTCGAGCATACGATATTACACACGAGTGTTGTCAAAGTCGTAGATATGAATGTTCTTGACATGCTGTACTGGCGGCAGCTGCTTGTCTTGACAGCTCCAGCGTTTGAGCGCTGTTGGCGTATGTGAGGTTGTCATCTTTCTGCTCCCACTTTTCTATCTTACATGGACGAGCGAATGCGGTGCGAAGGAGCCGGATTTCGTTCATTCATGTTGAGCGACTGGACTGCATGGTCCGAGTCGCGGTTGCAGCCGATGTTGCACACACGCGGGAGAGAAACCGCGCTGCGACTCTGATGACACCGCCAAGACTTGGTATCGATTAGGGGCCATCAAGATTTGGTGACGGGATTTCATTGGACCTGAAATGCACCTCGTCTCCTTCTTACACTTTACGACATCTCTTTCGCCTACAAACCTGCAGAAATCTTACTCTTCTCATACCACCACGCATCAACATGGCTATCTTCGGCGAACTATGTCGAAATTACTGTCCGACGACTATGCTCACCACACCTGTCGATGTTGTGCGCAGTTCTAGCCATTTCGCCTTCTGCGCTCGCTTGTGTACAATGATATTCAGCAACAGGTATTCGATATGCGCGTCCGGCTATCTCAGTCTGAGCAGGACGGCGTTATGCTTATGAGGCAGAATCTGTAATTGAAGCAGTATTCATTTCGGAACATGTGACAGTCTGGCTACCCCATTCAGCTGCAGAACAGAAATAGGCGAGCAGTCAGAGACCTTAGTAAGAGTGTGAAATAGGAGGAGAAATTGGGGCAAAGCATATACTCTCTGCTTGATGGGAGATGCCTCCATTGAGCTACGTCCTCAGAACTTCTGAAGGATTTGGTCTACAAGAGCAGGGAGATTTGTGTGGATGAGTGGGAAGAATGTTCCCTGAGACGCCTTCTGGAGACCTTCGCGCAATGGCCGAAGGCACGCTATTGCACGCCATCACTCTAGGCTTCCTCCTCGACTGCACCCGGCAATACGTCTTCATCCTCTTCGCCGACATCATCCTCCTCCGCTGCGTCTGGTGCCTTCGCTGCCTGCTCCTCCCGTAACTTTTGCGCTTTCCCGAGTCTCCTGCACCTATCGCTGCAGTAATAACCATGCTTTCCGGCCATCGGAGCCAATTCATTGCAGTTCCGGATGTCGCATCTCCTGCTCAGACCGGGGTCATAATCATAGAACGTCGATCCAGGACCTTGTCCTTGACACGCAGCACAAGCCCTCGGTCCCGGGTGTGGAGCACCATTTTGGCATGCGGGATTCCAGCATGCCCGACTCTTATTCCTCTCTTGAACACAGGCTCGGCAAGTTCTGTGGCCTTTCAGAGGAAGTTCGTTGTCGCACCCTTGGCTCAGGCAAGTTTTAGTCCTCTTTTGCTTCAACTTCTGACTGGACTTATCGTTTCCGCTGTCATTCCTGGCCTCGTCGTCCTCTTCATCACTGTTGTCATCTTCATCGTCATCACTCCCATCCTCGTTCTTGTCCTCGTTCTTCGTTGACACGGCCTCATCTTCTGCCTTCCTCTTGAGGGAATTGTGATGTGAAGAGAGTGAATGACAGCAGTCGCAGTGGCAATTGCACATTGGAGGACAATCGCACTGTATCTCTTTCGCCGGCCTTTTCGCGCAGGGACAGGCGCGTTGCTTGTCGCAGAATGTGCAGCGGCACTGGCAATTGACATCGTGCTCGTACTGGCCCTCAGGAACATCGTGTCGCCTACCTCTGCAATGACAGAAATATGATTGCTTACCACCGTTGTTGGCTCTGATTCGAATTGATGTCTCTGGAAGGCCTGTGATGCTGACAAGCGTATTAGTATCCCACGCTGAAAGCGATCTGAACTGCTCACCTCATGATATATTTCTTCCACTTAACTTCATCCTCCCTTGTGGTGCGTACGCCATCATTCCTCGGCAACTGTTTGTCGATGTGGGTGAAACCCTGGAACTTGGTCATGGTGGAAGCTTTGATGAAATTCTGCGCGTTCTGGACGTGGCGTTCCCCGGCCAGCGAAGCAGGATTGCTAGAGCAGGATTAGCGAACTGGTGACGGCAACCGAGATGTGACGAATTACCTGGCTTGCTGGCTGCCGCCGCCGATCCAGAGGATAGGCTGAATCATAGGAAGATTGGTTGACAGTCGTGGTGCGCGCTCTTGCGCATGGAGACTCTCCTCCCATGCTGCAATCTCGGGCCTCCCACTCCAGTCGTCTCCCAGCTGCAAAGCTTCTGAAACACCGAGTAATGTCTCATGGTCCCAGGCGAAGGAAATAAGGCCACTTCCACCCTTTTCGAGCATCGCCTTCAGCTCTTTGTATGTCGGCATGCCAGAACAGACTCGATCGACGCTTATGCTCAAGACTAAAGTTCGACCTCCCAGCTTCTCGATGGATTTCATAAATTGTTTCGTGAAAGTACCTATCAGCTCGGACTCCGTTTGGCATCTGAAAGAGTAGCGTTTTCCCTTGCCCTTGGCCATGGCAGAGGTTAAGGTCTTCAGTACTTTTGTTTGCCTGGTGATTGACGGGTCGACGCTGACAGGAGATCTGTCTCCACCTGAGGGGGATATGTGAGAAACCATCAAGATGCGACGGTAGCCATGTGCTTCCTTAAACAAGGTCAAGGATATTGGCAAGATCTTGAACTTGTTTCGGTCTTTCTGGGGCGGTGGCGGTTCTATCGAGGTAATCGCACAGCCTGATCGTTGCCTGGTACGTTCGCCCATGGAAACCTGCTTCTTTGGCAATGTTTCGACCTACGGAGGTTAGCATTTCGTGGAAGATACATGAAGTGAAGAACCTGCCCAGCTGGAGTCTCTCCTTGACCACATCCACTGTAGCACCCTCAACTTTGTACCATGTTGCGGCGAAGAACTCCGACCCGAGCGAACCGCTAAGGACGTACCAGCCTCCTCCAAGCGAGTCGAGCTCGGCACAGATGCGTTCGACTTCTTCTGCTCGGCGCGTAAGCCTGTCCGGGTTTGTTGTAACGATGTATAACGGCTTATCCCGCAAAACACCTGTCCACATGTTCCGATCCTCGAGAGGATGCTTATTGGTCGAACATGTTTCAACGAAAACGTCCAAGTGGTCCCCAGGTATCAGCCATGGCCAGATTGCATGGAGAAGCGTTGTCAGTTGTCGAGACATCGAACCTGCCTTCAAGGTCTCCTCTCCGCTCTGCCTGACCCAGATGATGATGGTGACTGGCCGTCGTCCGGCAATCGCCAGCTCAAGGATTGGGGAGGTGCTGCTGACAACACCTGAAACAATTGCTCCGTCAATGGCTCTGCGAAGTCGATCGGAAAGGATCTGGAGACGAAAGTCCGTGTCTTCGTCTCCATCGACTCTGAACCAAGTTCTCTGTTTCACCGTCCGGAATGGAAGAGTGAAAACATCATCGCGATGACGCTTAGCTCCGAGAGACTGTCGAAGCTGTTTCATGGCTGAAGCCACAGTCGCTCTACTAGGTTCCTCCTCCCCTGTGAATCGTACAAGCAAACAATGGCGCCGATCCTGAATGAGTTTGTCCAGGATATGTATGTGGGAGTAGCAGCGCGTGCCCTCGTTCCACATCTTGAAGAATGACGGAAAGGCTCTGCGGAGGGAATTTTTGGCCCGCCGACTTTCAAAGGATGCGAGGACAGTCCAGGTTTTCTGAAATTACCTATTTGCTGCAGAGATCTCGTGGTCATAGCCTAGCTTTACAAGCTCCATAGAGTCTGCGAACGCTTTGGGGAGCTTACAGAAGAAACCGTCCGCCACAGCTCGCGTCAGGACATTGAATGCAGCTCGGAGCATTATCGTCTTGCCACCGGGGAGAGAATTGACCTCCCTTTCGAGACTCTTCTCAAATTCGGGACAACCAAACGATTCCCACTTAGCGTGGAGTCCGCCAAAGACCTCATTACTTTGGTGATGTCCAAGTGATTGAGTCTAAGACTGATTCGAAGAAAGTGGGCCATGATTTCGTGTTCTGACGTGAAGTGCCATTGCAAGTTATGTGTGTTGCCGCTGCATACCACTCTTACTGTCTGAACTCGTTTCGGAGAGTTGACGGGGTCGTTGTTCACCGCGCTTATGGCCCGGCTGCCTTGGAACATGTCGCATCTCAAGCTTTGTCAGGGGTCCTCTCCCATGAGAATGATGGCAGGATTGCCTCTGCCTGCTGTCCAGCACCCATGGATAAGATGTGAGTTGGAGACTCTTTTGAAGAGGCGCCTCACGAACTCCTCGAAGCAAATGTGATCTACCGACAGCTCAAGCACAGTGTCCAGGATCCAACACTGTGAAGCAGAAGCGATCGATGTTTGCTCACCAAGGTCACATAGCTTTCTCAACTCGCGACAAAATGACTCTACAAGACTCCTGCGTTCGGGACACGATGCTGCAGAGTCGAATCTTGGCTCGGTGGTCATTTGAGTATCTTCATCCTCCACATGCATTTCGGAAGGCATCGTGCAATTGACTACCAGAGGGCCAGCCTTTTGGATATTGGTGCGTCAACCAATCTGTCGTAGCTCATAAGCACCATCTGCAGCAAGTAATAGCTCCGGGGTATCTTGATGCTAGAAGCTGGGCTAATCGCTGTGGCCCAGAAAGGGGACGTTGTCGTTGAACAGTATTCTGCGATCGAATGGTCGTTGCGAGGCAGATGTTCGATCAGACCAGAGCGTTTAATAGTGGAAATCTCGGTCGCAGTGTGAGAAGTAGGCCGAGGACTTTCGGGATGTCAGAGATCAAATTAGAGATCAATGGAAGGATGTGTGGCTCGAATATGGGCCGAAATGGTCGGCTGAGCTATGGCAGTATGTATGAAGGTGTGGATAGTGTCGAGGGTTGTTTTGTGGTGCATCGAAGTCCAAGATGGAATGAATTGACTTATATAGGCCGCCGCGCGACCTCATTGCGTCTGGGAAGTGATGGTGACAGCAAAGTGAGGGCTCAAAGATGCCGCCGCCCTCATTTTGTGTACCACACGTAGAGAAGTGATCTCAATCTACCCTTTCTCGGTGCCTTTCATTAGATCGCACGGTCGACCTGGATTTTCGAGCATTCTTGGAAAGGTCGAGCGTAGAGCTTGGGCAATTCGATCAACGCCAAGAGAATCAGAGAAGCAGCCACTGGGACGAGAGGTTGGTCCAGTACGAGACATGACCGATTCAGGGGACGCCAAGCAGTGTGAGATAGTCATTCTTGCGATCTGTCTCCATAAGAAATCTGGATGTGGGATGGGGACTCTGAGAATGAGCAGCGCATTGTATTGGGCAGGCGCACAGCCGAGTGCGTGTAAGCTTCCTGAAATTCCTTCTACGATTTCTTACAGATGGCTTCGCTGACGTAGGGAAAGAGAGCTCCGAGGTTTGTAGCAGGGTATTTTGCCCAGAAGTAGACCGATGGCTGCGTGAATTGCGAGAGCTCACCCGGGACCTCACCCTTTCTGAAGAGCTGAGTTGGATGGCTACGAGGCGGGGAGCACCGGAGCCCCGTGCTTTGTGAGCGCAGCCTGATTGTATTCGTGAGAACTCACCTTGACCCAGTATGCCTGATCGCCAGCTCCTCATACTGACAAGCACTCGGAGACTTATGGCTGCCTCCAGAGGAGCACGCTACACTGAGCATCACCGAAGCGAAGGGAAGCGAATGTTCCGGCCGCTTACTTGCCCGCAACAACTACGCTCGCTCTCGACCGACTGCCGGAGCCAGATGGACTCCGAGGCAACAAGCACAGCGACCTAGCTGCAAGTGGAGCTTCGTTCACGCAGCAGAGCGTACCGGGACCCGTCCTTACTCACGTATTAGCACATCTTCAGTGGGAGGACTCTTGGGGAGTCCTTAGCTGCATGAAGTCAACTGCAATGGTTCATTTAGGGGCTGGAGCTCACGAGAATCCGAGAGCCAAGGCCTAACAGTACGTAGCAGTTATTCTTCACGTGCAGATATGCTTTTCAGGCTTTAGTTAGCGAATAACGCGAACTGCGAGAATGTTAATATTATATCGTACTAGACTATAGTAGTTGATTCTTGAATTGCATATTTAAGTAAATATTCATATTTAGAATATTTATAATTAATTATAGTAGTCCTTAATATATATAAATACTTATATTTAGCTAGATATACTATAGCGTATATATATTCTATATAAGTATACGAATTCTAACTCTTCCTTTATATAATATAGTATCTTTACTAACATCCCTTCCTATCTATAAAATAATAAACTATAAATTTTATAGAAGGGATTATATCCCTTAAGAAATAAATAATCTTCTTATTAATTACTACTAAAATTAAATAACTATTATCTAATCTACTATTTAAACTACTACTAGAATCTAACTAACTATCTAAACTAGTAATAAGTAGAACCCAAACCTATATAAACCTAAGGGCTAGGTAGTATAGGAGGGGACTATAGGTAGTATAACCTATTAGGCTATAGGAAGCTATACTAGGCGGACTAACTATCGTAATAGTTATAGAGGCATATGGTAGTAATTAGAGCTCTATAGTAGAGGTACATGAAATGTAACTAGTAATATATACTAAACGAAGGTTAATAATATCTCCCTCTAGTAGGAAGAGGGCTATATATACTAATCAAGACCCCTACCTAATTAGGTAGACAAGTGTGTCCTAGTTGCTAGACAATATCCCTCCCTTTCTAAGTGTCTAACTAGACATAATACTACGATTATGTACGTAGAAATCAAATAGGTACGCTTTATAGTCGCTACCTAAAGTAGCTTCCTAATCGCCCCCCTAGGGGCTATTAATCCTAGGTCTATTAATAACTCCCTTCGTAGTCTTGACCTATAGGTAGTACTATCCCTACGCGTAGCTAATTAGCGAAGCTCGTACTTGCTATAGTTCTCGCCTAGTACCTCGTTATCGTCCTATCGGTTAGAGAGGTCCTTTAAGGCATAGTAGCTCTTTTCGCTATATAATTTACGCTTAAGGCTAGCTTAAAGCGTAAGTGCCTCGCGAACCGCGTCGTAGGCACGCTAGTTCTACTACTTAATATAGCTTCGAAGATCCTTAGAGTCTAGCGCGAAAACCAAGTTAAGCTCCTCTCGAATAGAAGGATTAGACTACGGAATACGCCTAATAAGAGCGTCTACTATAGGTCTAAGGCCCGTAAGCTAGATAGTATAAGGGAACGCGTATAGAATCGTACCGCCCTAGCGAGTAATAGGTATTAGGTATTAGTAAGCCTCTACGATCTAAGCGATAGTAAGATTAAAACCCTTAACCTTAGTTCCCTTAATATAGTAGGAGCCTAGATCGACGCGTATCCGAGTAGCCGTTCCGGCGATATTACCGTAAGGTAGATATAGTATACTAAACGAGATAGAGCCCTCTAATAGCGGCCTTAAGTTCTACTATATAACCTTGCCGTAAGCTCTATCGCTTATAGCCTCTAAGTCCTTAGTCGTAAGGTACCTATCGGTTAGCTCTCCTACTTAGCTACTTAGTAGTACGAGACTACGAGCCTTAAGCTTTTATACCTAAGTAGCGAAAATCTCTAGATTATATATATAGTCGACGCCTTAAGAGTAGGCAAGCTTATCCTCCGCTCTAAAGGAGACTAATATATAGACTCGATTAGCGCCGATACCCTCGATTAGTTCTAGAGCGTTACTATTCAAGCGCATTGTCTCTACTAGAGGTAAGTTACTCTTCTTAGATATATCGGATTTATAATAGAATTTAGTAGGCTTTAGTACGGACTCCGGAGATAAGCTTATACGCGTAATTAGGCCGAAGGGCGACTATAAGGAGCTATAGCGGTAGGTTCTATCGGACTAGCTAGTTACTAATACTATGTATCTATAGTAGGTTAATGCCCGTCTACTTCTCCGGTAGGCAACTACGAAGATACTAGTAATATATTACAAATTCCGCGACTATCTCCTCTATTAAACTATTAGCCTTCTCCTTTAGGTTCTTAGCCTAATTAAAGATATCGATAACCGCTATACTACCTTACTTAGCTATTACTACTATAATCTCCGGTTACCCGAAGGCTCGAGTAATTACTTATAGAAATTAGTCTAGTATAGTCGGTACGTTAGACTAAACTAGTATAAAGGCGTATAAGCCGAGATACGCTACTAGTACTATAGTAACTAGAGTACTAGTAAAGTAGTAAGCCTTATTAGAGCTACGAAAGGCCTCGAACTCCTCCTCTATATTACCGTTCTTACCGAGTAGAAAGAGCCGATCGGTAAGGTTATCCTTCGCGTTAATTAGACGGAGGCTATAGAACTTAGCGCATATCTTTAGGTACTTAGCGTAGATATCCTCTAGTTCGTTAGGATTATATAGGTCCTTAAATTATCGAGCTAGATCGTAGACTACTATAAAGGAACTAATATCCTTACCCTTAACGCTTATAGTATCTAGCTTAGCTATAAACCGACCGAACTATCCGCCTATATAGTCGGTATAGACGTCCTTAATCTCTACCTCAAAATCTATCTCTTCGCCCCTATCGCTACTACTAGCCGATTTAGTATCTTCCTCTATTATTGTAGCCTCGAGGCGTAACGCTTCCTACCTATACTCCTCCTCTTACTAGCGTAGTTTAGCTATCTTAGTAGCCTATTCTTGCTATAGATAGGTCGGCGGAGTAGTAGTATAGCGCGGCCTAGTACTCTCTTAAGCGGCAAGTTCTCGGGTAGCTACCTCGTCTACTACCTTCTATACTTTAGCCTAATAACGGATTGCCTAGCGCTAAGACGGAGTAATAAAGGATATAATGCGAGCTAGTCCCTCTACGATAAACCTAGAGCTACTAATACGGTACCTCTTATTAGTTAGTAGTTATACAACCTCCTAACTACCTAGGTTAATAGTAGCGATTTCCTTCTTATACTTCTTATAATACTTCGAGTCGAAGTCGCTATTAGTAAAAGTAAGGCTTAGATTCTATCGACCTATCTTCTTAGGAGTAGACAATATATAGTAGATTATAGTCTTACTAACGAGCTTAGTACCTTGTCGACGGTTCTTATTCTTATTAACGAAGGCTATAACGTTCTTAGCTCGCTCCGCGCTATTATAAGCGAAATTAACTAGGCTCTATAGGAGCGCTATTAGACTACCCTAATACTTAAGGATTATAGTTAGATAGTTAAGGCAATAGCGGATGTTTATACCCTACTCCTCGATAATAGTAAGTAATAGGTAGGCCTTAGAGAGCTCCTTGCCCTCGAGAACTAGGTCTTTAAAGTCGACGGTCCTACTAAGTCCTTAGCGGAGACCCGTTATGCCTATAGTAACGGTAACTACTAGGCTCTCGCTAGCCCTATCGAGGATAGTAAGTAGCTATCGAGTCGCCTCGATCTTTGCCTAGCGGTTAGTAATGCCTACTATAATCTCGAACGCGTCGGTAAGATTAGTAACCTAAGTAAGCTTACTATTCTCTAGAACTATAAAGATACCGAGCGAAGTAGCGCTCTAGCCTAGCTAAATAATAGTAGTAGATTAACTAAACCGATAGGTAGTCGAAGAAGAAGCTAGTAGTACTAGGTCGGTAGGGACGAGTTCCTATTCCTTAGCTATATTAGAAGGTTAGTTAGTTAGGAGAGGGAAGAATAGATAAGTAGGTATAGGCGCCCGTTAATAAGGGCCTTAGAATAAAGACTATAGATAGTTGTTTACTTATAACTATAGGCGCGTATATATAGGTAATTGCTTAGAGGTTCGAGCAAATTTATACTTAAATAGTCGTACGTATACGGGCACGCGGGCGGCCTATCCCGAAACCTTAGGAAGTAAAGGTTTACTTTCTCGGCGCTTCGTATATATTCCTAGTTATAGTAGCGTCCCTATTACCTACCCGTCTAATAGTAAACTAAGTTATTACATTACTATTTATCGCCTCGCAATCTAGCTTTCTAGGGAGCGTCCTAATACGCTTTCGCTAATTACCCCCCTAGGGGTTATTAGATCGCGAGATTGCCTCCCGATCTACTAATCGTCCGATAGCTCCCTATATAAAAGTAGTCTATACTCCTTTTATAAAGGCTACTCGTAACCCGGTTCTATTAGACGTCCCTCGCTTCCTACTACTTATAGATAGGAAGGTAGGAACCCGACTAGCGTAGCTATCCTTAAACGCTAGTATTAGTCCTTAATAAGCGATCGGATCTCTAGCTAGTAAGGCTTCCGCAAGCGCCTCCCTTTCTATATATCCCGCTTAGCTACTAGCTACGCGCATAGAGTCGATATATCGTAGAACCTCGATAAGGGAATAGCTTAGTAACCGAAGCTTCCTACTAATTACTCCCCTAGGGATTATTACAAGTCGGAATCCTAAAGTAAACCCTAAAGGTCTACTAACTCTAAACGCAACGTATAAATAAAGGAAATATACGTAGTAGTATAATAGTATTATAAATAGAATAATTAGAAATAATAACCTCCTTCGAGGATACTCTAAATATCTAGTTATATATCTCTCCTACTAGTTAGTACCTCTAGGACCTTAGGATCTTCCTTAGTAAACTAGTTATTACCCTTATCGTTAGAGTTATAGTCAAGTTCCTATATCTAGTCTAGCTTAGTACTAGTATTAGTCTTAGCTTCCGGCTCCGGTTAGCTATACGCGAAGCTAAGTTAAATAAAACTAATCTATATATACCCGTCCCTTTCTTCTTAAGTTATTACTAATAGCTTACTAAGCCTTATCTATAGATACACAAACCCTTCTAGTAGCTTAGTATTTAATACGGTATTTGGATCTTTACGGAAGGGATTAAGATCTCTAGCGACATTTTCCGTATCCGCTAAGACTTCCTTATCGGTCTAAGGAGGTATAGTAGGTTACCTTATAAAGTCTAACTTCTTTAGGTTTACCTACGGCTATATATACTTGTAACTTAAGCGTAGAGCTATCTAACTCCTAAAGTCGGTAGGCTACGCCGTTATAGAGTACTTCCTAAACTCGATATAGTCCCTTCTAGCGGAAAGTAAGCTTATATAAAAAGCTCGTCTTTAATTCCGACCGGAAGATAAGTATAAGATCCCCTTCCTTAAAGGGAGCGTAGTTAACGCCTTAAGTATCGTCGAAGTACTACTTTGTCTCTTTATAAAGGCGCCTCTAGCGAGCGAGGCCTTCTTCGATAGTAGCGGTTATCTCCTCGAGAGCCTTAGCGCGTAGGTATAGTAGGTCGGAACGGTCCTTAATAGAACCCTAGTTAAATACGCTATAGGTACGATACGTAAGTTCGGTAGATAGGACTACCTCGCGCCTAATTATAACTTCTATAGGCGTAAGACCGGTTGTCCGAATAGTAGTTATACGATTAGCCTATAGGACGGCGGATATATAGTTAGTAATAGGCATCCGCCTATCCCCTCTATTTGTAAGCTTAGTAATAGTATTAAGAAGGGCCTTATGTCCTACTTCGACTATCGCGTTCGACTCCGGATAGTATAGCGATATCTTAATTGTCTTAGCTCTATAGCTAATAATTAGGGCCTAGACTTCCTTAGCGAAGTTAGTCGGAGTATTATTAAGTAGTATCTTAGTAGGGGCGCCCTATCTATAAAAGATCTCCTTCTATAGGAACTTAGCTATATATACCGTAGTAATCTTCTTCGAGGAGAAATAGAAATACTATACCTCTAGCTATCGAGATAGCGCCTCCCGAGCTACTAGTATACTATTATTATTATTAATATAAATAGTATCTATATACTAGCGTTCCCCGACTAACTACTAAGCTAGTATCCGAAGCTTACTAGCCTAGTAGTAACTATTGCGAAAGGCATACTTAGGACAACTCTTATAGTACTTAGAGACGTTAGCCTAGACTCTATCCTACTAATACTGCCTCCTTAGAAGGTTAAAGGTTCCTTCCGTAGCTCGGTATCTAGTCTCTTCGTAAAGGGCATACAAGATCTCCTATCTAGCTTTAGTATTATTAATAACCCTCTAAAGCGGTATATTAACTATAGACTACTACTATAGAAGCCTATCCTTAACTACGAAGCGACGTACTTACCTAATAATGTATCGATACTAACTCCTAGATACTCCTAGAGCTTTTCTACTATACGTAAGGAAATAGGCGATATAGTAGGAGTTATTAGAGTATTCTCTATCTAGAATATCGGTACGCTCCGTCCCCTTAGTCCCTTCCTCGTTGCCTATATCGGTAGTAGCGCCCTCCTCGATAACTAGGTAGGCATTAACGTAAAAAGACGAAAAGAACGTTCGGTTAATTACTATGTCTACGTCTTCCTCTTCCTATATCTCTATAATATCGTTATCTATAATAGGCTTGCGAGATAAGGCGTCTATAGTAGAGTATCGCTTCCTAGGAACATGAACTATATTAAAGTCAAAGAGGTAGATCTATACTATCTATCTAGCTATCGCTAAGTTAGGTAGGTTAGAAGCTACTCGATTGAGCTAGTAGACTAAGGTATTTATATCTACCTCGAGCTAAAAGTAGACGCCGAATAGCTAAGGGCGAAACTTCTTTAGTACTTTATAGACTCCGAGGCATTCCTACTTACTAGTATCGTACCTCGCCTCGGTAGGGTTCTATAAACTAGACTCGTATCGTACCGGGTAGCGTATAGAAGACTTATCCCTATCGTACTATATTAGTACCTTACCGTAACCGTCCCTACTAGAATCGATAGTAACTACGAGAGTACTAGCTCCCTTAGTATAGTTAATAGATACAAGGGCTAGGATACTTATTAAGGCTTTCGTAACCTACTCCTTAGCCTACTAATACTCTTCGCCCTATCGAAACTTAGCGTCCTTCCGAAGGAGCGCAAATAGCGGCTTATAAACGATCGAGAACTCCTTAATCTAGATCCTAAAGTAGGTAACTACCCCGACCTATATCCGTACGTCCTTCTAATAGGTAGATATCGGCTACTTAGCGATCTTCTTAATACGGGCGCTATCTAGATATCTCCTATTCGTATCGGTTACGTAGCTAACGATATTAATCTTTTAGTAAAGGAGTTAAAGCTTAGAGCCGTAGATCGTAAGATACGTACGCTCTAAGTCGTATAGAACCTAGTCTAGGTTCTAGATATACTCTAGAACAAAGCGACGAATACTAGGCTCTACCTCCTTATCTCTATACCTTATCTTTAGCCCTTTAACTCCTATATTATCTAGAAATAGTATAGCAATATGCGAGATATAAGTGAATAGGACCTAGTTTATAGCTCGAATAAACTAGGTAACCGAATTAGTCGCTCCCTATAGAAGAGTCGTCTATTGTACGAGACTAAGCGGTATATCGAAGCTCGTAAGGTCTCTACTAGCGATGTCTAATATAATCTAGTTATATCCTAAGAAGATATTAATTAGCGTAGTAATAACATAGTTCCTAAAGGCTTCTAAGAAACTATCCGTATCCGGTAGTAGATTAGCGTCTCTAATCGTTATAGTATTGAACTTTGTAGCTATATTAATTAGACGATACTCCTTGTCCTTCCTAGGAACCTACTTCTTTCCTACTAGGAAGTATAGATTATAGTACGAAGTATGTAATAGTTTAAGAGTACCTACCTATATACGCTTACGTACTATGTCTTCTATAATTAAGCGTAGACTCGGATTAATCCTATAGGATAGATATTCCTATAGTTCGTAGGGAATAGTCCTAATCTTCTACGGTAGAACGATCTTAGGATTAATACGACTAAGATACGTAAAGTTATATACTAAAACCGCTTCCCTATTATATAGAAGTTCCTCTAGGAGGTGCCTTTCCGTCGGCATAAGCTCTAAACTAGTACGAATATTAGTAAGACGTTTAGGAGTAAGCCTTAATCCCCTCTTAATCGTAGAGAACTTCTTCGTAATATACTTCTAGTTATAGGGCCCTATACTAGGCGAAAGGGCTACTTCTCGATCTAGGTAATCTTGTCTCTAGTTCGGGTTACTACTAGGATTAGATCTATCCGTTATATATATACTTCCTTTAACCGGTTTGACCTTGTTAGCTACCCGCTTATATAGTATAAAAACGTCTATCGAAGAAACTATAGATAGAGGTAACCTAACTTGTAGGCGTTTATTCTAGAGGTTAGCGTAGTAGAATAGGGCGTATACCTCCTCCGAGGCGTTACTCTCGTCGTCGAGCCGTTCGATTTATAGTTCGTAGTCCTTTCCTAGTATGCCGCTAAACACATTGCTATAATAACCCCCCTAGGGGTTATTAGCGGGTACTCCCGATTAGCTATAGGATACTAATAATACCTCCGAGTCTTGGTCTAATATACGAAATACCTCGATCTTAGAGTCGTTACCTTCGTTAGGGGTAGTAGGTATCTAATTAGCCTATAATCTCTATTCTTTTTCTAGTTCTTATAGCTTAGTCTAATTAGCTTGTAATCCCTTCCCCTCTAACCGGAACGAACAAGATTAGTTTAGACCGTATACGAACAAGGCGTAGACTATCGGCCTTATAGTAGCGCTAGGGCTTTTTCCTAGCGATTGACGCCGGTAACGCGTTACTAACGCTTCTAGGTAGTAGTAACAATCTCCTTATAGGACTTATAGCTATTATTCCCTACGTAGCTAGTAAAAACAATCTTATTTCCTTTCTAGTTAGTAATAGTGCCCTCCTACGACCCGTTATCGTAGTTCTACTAGATACCTCGTACTATACGTAACTAGGGCCGTCTAAGTAGAATAGGGGATTCCGGGTCCGCTACTATCTAGAACGTAAATACAAACATAATCCTAAAGGTATCTACTAATATATTATAGTAGGCGCCTACGAACGGGACGGTACTATTAACTCCTCTTATACCTAATACTACTTCTTTATTAATTAGTAAGAGAAGCTACTAGGCTAAAGCTAAAGGTATAATAAGAGACTCCGAGCTATTATTAATTATAGCCCGGACTAGAGAGCTCCGGTTACTAATCTTAACGTCGATATAGATACTTAGGATAACGGCGAACTTCTAAGTTACTACGGACAAGTCAACGTCTACTAGTCTACTATAGAGTTCCTCGATACTAGAAGAGGGAGCGCGTCCTATTATAGCGCTCGTAAATCGAACTATATAGATACCGACTAAGCTAGGCATATCGTCCGCGCTAGAAACATCCTCGATAGTAGGCGTAGGAAGCTCCTTAAAGTATAGTAGATGTTCTAACGATCGAATATCGATATACGTTACCTTGCCTTTATCTTTCCGGAATACTACGAGGTCGCGTATAAAGTCTAGATCGTTAGGTACTCGCTTCTAGAAGAGGTTAGCTAGGATACTATAGGCTAATAGATTCCCTATAGAGACGCCCGACTAGAGATTAAGGAACTAAGAAGTCTAGAAGATATTCTATATCCTAGTCGTATCCCCTACCCTATACTTCTTAATATAATTATCGAACCGAAACGATTTCGGGTCCGTATCTCTCTTCTTATTATATACCGGAGGGTTAGCGGGCCTAGGAGGCGAGTTATTAGTATTATTAGTTATCTCAACTTCCTAGGTTTCGGCGATTTCTAGACCTAGCGTAGTAGAAGCGCCGCTATTAGTAGCTAGTAAGGTACTAGACGAAACGCTAGACGTATCGCTAACTTGTCGTTAGGCTCTCTACTACGTAGTAATAAGGTTCTTAGTCTTAGTAACTATCTCTCGTTACTCCTTTACCTTGTCTATAGCCTTCCGGTTCGGTATACTAGTAGGAGCGGTACTAGGCCTCGAGGGGTTCTTAGCCTATAACCTTGTTATAGTAGGCATCGTAGTAACTTTATTCGTATTATTACTACTCTCCTCCGTTTAGAGACTATACATATCTATAATTAGCTAGTCGTTCTATATTATTGCGGCTACTTTAATAGCTATAGTAGGAATAGACCCGTCCTTAGCGCGTTTATTATCTAGGAGCTTCCGGACTCTTTTGCCTTCGCGCTTAGTAATAGCTACGAAGGTACTATTGCCTAGAACCTTCTAATAGATAGGCCTATACCTAGCCTCTAGTAGTAGTAGAATAATAGCTAGTTTCGGAGTACGAAGATCCTATTAGTATAGTATCTACTCGCTAGTCTTACCGTAGTACGTCTTACCGTTCTACTTGTTTATGTAGCCTCTATCTATAAGTTCCTTCTATACTAAATAGTCGCTCTATATGTAATTAACCCTACTATACATCTAATACTTACTATCTAGGTTAGGATATATCTTTCTTATACTCCTTTAGCTAGCGAAGACGTCTACTATAGGTATATCTAGATAAATGTCGTTAGTATCCCTAATAGTATTAGACATTTTCTAAGTCGTACTAAGCTTGTTAGTAGTAGTAACTAATATCTTTAGCTTGTTAATACTAAGGGCCCGAAACTTGTCGATAAACTAATTAAACTATTCGTCCTCCTACGTCGGTAGAGTAACTACTACTATCTTAACAACCGGTAGAGGCGTAGACTAAGACTTAAGCAAGAACCTTAGACTAGGGATAGTAGGCTTAGAAGCAAGGCGGACTAAATCGACATCCCTCTTTTCCTCGCTAATAATAAACTTCCTATAATTAGTAGAACTATTAATGTCTTACTTAATATACTCTAAGATCTTCTTAAAGTCGCGAAAGCTATCCGGATCGTTATTAGTAAGCTTATACCTTCGGAAGATACGTTGAGATATAGGTCCTAGAAGGCCTTTTAGGAGTAGTCGGGTCTACTAAGAGTTCTCGAGATCTTCCTTTAGAATAGTATCCGTAGCCTTAACGAACTTACGGATATACTCCTTTAGATTATTATCCTCTATACGCGGTTAGGCGTATAGGGTCTTAAGCTATAGGCGGCTACCTTTAACCCTACGGCTATCGTTCTTATAGTACTTACGTAAGAAGGACTTCTTAAACTTCTCCTAGTTAGCGTCTAACTTGTCGGCTTTGTTAGGATAGCCCTCAAAACTCCTAAGTATAGTATATAGCTTAGTATCCGTTGTTCGTATAAATATACGGATCTTCTTAGTATCGGAACGATTATTTAGCTTATACTTAATAAGGTTGTCTTCGTACCGTTCGACATAGGTAGTAGTATTATATCCTTTAAACTAAGGGTTAGAATTACTACTAGGCTCTAGTAGATAGCGTCTATTAATACGAGTAAACTCCTTCTACTACTCTATTATTTGTTACTATAGCGTCTTAAAGGTAGTAAACATAGTACTATTAAAGTCTATATCTAGGCTAGATTCTAGTACTTATCTACTACTCGGCCTAGCTATAGGTATAGGTTTGCCTATCTTAACCGAAGAGCGTCGGATTTATTCGTTAAGCGGGTTAGGTTTAGGTTCCTCGTTAGAAGGCGTTAATGCTCGGCTTAGCCTAATACTAGAACTTATTTAAACGAATACTAGTAAGGTAAGGTAATTAAAGAATTGTTTTTACGCTTTTGTCGTTCTTACTTCCTTTTTGTAAAGTAAATAGGGAATACTATTGTACTACTATATAGAATAGGCTTTTGTTTTTATATAGGCGGGTACTAATAATCCCCCTAGGGGTTATTAGACTTTTTACCCTCCCCTAGCTAGCCTAATTGCTAAGGTAGAGCCTAAAAAAAATCTAGAAACGGGAGTTGCGACCTTAGGCTAACTAAGTAACCCTAGAGCTAATATCTACTAAATAACTTAGTAAGATTAATAGGTAACTTTGTTCCTACTTCCTTCCGTAGGGTGCCTTCTATTTAATATAGTAGAAGACTAAAGTACTATCGAGCTAGGAGCGATCTAGCGAATTAGAAACTCGGCGATCTCTAGCCTAACTAGGATCCCTTTTCTTTAATAGCCTAATGCTTATATATAGGTACGGATACGGATACCTATCCTACTATAGACTTTAGCTAGGTCTAAACATAGTCCGGGTAATTAGTCCTCGCTATGCCTTAGGATCGGTTAGTAGAATAAGACTAGTTAACCGGAACAATATCGTATCGAATAGGTAGTACTCTACCGTACGGTACTAGTAGGGTTTTAGAGGGACCCCTAAACCCGGAGCGAGTCCTAGAAAGTAATCGACCGTCTAGGTCCTAAGCCTTAATAGTTTCTAGGGTTTGTAGCTTTTCGGGGTTAAGGCGATGCCCTTATCTAGGAGGTTGCTCTTAGTTATCGCTTTTATCGAGACCTCCTAAGACACTATTCGTAACTAGCGCCGTAGGTCGTTTGTCGCCTCCTATATATACGTAGTTATCCGTACCTAAGGACTACCTTTAACCTAACCGCCTACTACGATCGAGAAGAGATAGCCCTACCTTCGGCTCTATTAATAAGTAGAACCCAAACCTATACAAACCTAAGGGCTAGGTAGTATAGGAGGGGACTATAGGTAGTATAACCTATTAGGCTATAGGAAGCTATACTAGGCGGACTAACTATCGTAATAGTTATAGAGGCATATAGTAGTAATTAGAGCTCTATAGTAGAGGTACATAAAATGTAACTAGTAATGTATACTAAACGAAGGTTAATAATGTCTCCCCCTAGTAGGAAGAGGGCTATAT
>LFZO01000611.1:3173-29245 GCA_001578225.1 Pseudocercospora musae
TCCTAGAGTATAGCGTAGACCTTCCTTCGCTAGGTTATCTAATATATTAGTATACTAAGTTAGAGCGGTACCCTATAGTACTACCGGTATTCTAGCCTTAACTCGTTCTACGCCTTAGTAGGTAGCTATATCTTTTAGTCGGTCGATAAAGATATTAATATCTTAGAAGAAAGTATTAGATCCTACGACCGTTAGGTCTTCCTTACCTTTTAGTAGATTAGGCTAGAAGAAACTAATCTCTTAGTCCCTTAGTCGGTCTATACTATTAGCGTTATTAATCGCTCCTTAGTTACCTACTCTAAGTATATTGCCGGCTAGGTTACGTTCTATATTATTACTAATTTTAGCAAAAGCTTGGATTACCGCTTCTCGGATTATAGCGATTACTTTAGGTACAAGCCTAGTTACCGATTCTAGCTAGTCCGATATATTACTAGGTATACTAGTTACTTAAGTACTTAATGTTTCTAGTCTAATAGTCGAAGATAATAACGGTCGGGTAGTCGTCGTAGATGTAGAGGTAGCTAATATAGGAGTAGCTAATATAGGGGTAGCTAACTATGCCTTAGTAGGTAACCTCTACGCCTTACTTAGTAACTTCCCTATTCCCCTAGTAGTTACTATAGGAGAATTTAGACCGTAGTTCCTTCTATAGAATAGTAGGAAGGTACTCTAGGCTTGTTGTCGGTATATAGATAAGTCTAGCTACGTAGGTAGGTAGGTCTCGGTCGCTATAAAGTCCTATAAGAAGTATAAAAGGTAGGCCTTAGCTTCTATATTAGCGACTCGGATAGTTCGCGTAAACGTAGTAAAAGACCTAACTTCGTCTATCGGTTCCTCGAGGGGGTTCATTCGCGGTAGACCTATAGAGTAGTAGGGATAAGTAGTAGAGCCCTTAGTCGAGGTCGGCTCTTAGATCTAACTCTATTCTAGTAGTATCTCGTATAATACCTAGTAGAGAGTGTTAGTACGTATAAAGCTACTAATTGTTATAATTGTCTTAAGTTAGTTGATTTAGTAGAGTAGAGAGTTCTGCACTAGATACAAAGTAGGAGCCATGAGTCATCCTCCATTAGTCATGTGCTCCCCTGTTCCTTCCTATCTTAGTTCCTTATCAATCACAGGCAGCCCATCTTACCGCCTCATCTCAACAACGACCTACCTGCCCACATCATGATATAGCCATATATTTGAAGCTGCACAGCAGCATATCCTCCAGACCAGTCATGCCACCAACTTTGATCCTGATCCGCCCTGCAGAAGCAGAACACAACGCCACAGATGAGTTTACATTCAACCATATGTGCACCTTGACAACAACTAATACTCTATTCACGCAACCCATCCCTTCCCGATCCACCCCTGACAGAAACTGGCATCCAACAATGCAAAGACCTAGGACAACATCTCAGAACCAAATGTCCTCTAGCCTCCAGGATCGAAAGGATAATCACAAGTCCCATGCAAAGAACCTGTCAAACAACCCTCATCGCCCTATCCTGGCTCACAGACTCCGTCCCCATAGACGTCTCAGCAAACTGGCAAGAAAACTCCGACATGCCCTGCGACACAGGAAGCTCACTTTCCCTCTGCTCTCAACGATTTTTTCCTGACCTGGATTTCTCCAACGTCGACCCCATCTATCCGGATAAATCCCCTGCAACTCCTTACGCATATACACGTGAAGCGAATAAAGCTCGAGGTGAGGCTTGTTTGAAGGATTTATATGGGAGGAGTGAGAAAGTTATTGCGGTTGTTAGTCATGCGGGATTCCTGAGGACGGGGATTTGTAGGCGGAGATTTGCGAATGCTGATTTTCGAATTTTCACGTTTGGGAAGGGCGGGGAGGAGATTTTGATCTTCGAGGACGAGGAGACGGAACGCAGGGGAGGGGGGATGGGGAGGAGTGAGAAGGGGATTTTTGAGGTTGGGGAGTGGGAGTTTCCCTGACGAGGAGGAGAGTGAGGGAAAAGGATGAGGATTGTGTTGATTGAGAGGCGGAGGTGGCAGCAGCATGAAATTAGAGCTGATAGACAGGATGAATACTCTGACAGTGCACGCCCTTTTGAGGACTCTGGATCCTCATCTACTTGAGTAACTATGTTGCGCCTCCTCTTCATCTCTCCTTCAGCTACTTGAACTGCCATCTTGAAGCTTAGCGCCAGATGTCAACTTTCAACCAAACCACTTCACGATCGAGAACGGCTCCAGCATTGGCTGGCTCCTCTCCCTGGTCATTGCACAGATAATCACTCCAATTGTACCCATTTCATCGTCATCTGATCCAAGCGGTAATCCTTGAGGATGCAATCAATCGTCAAGACGGAAAATCCTGACACAAAATATACGCGCGGTGCAGTATCGTCATACTCCAGCCATCCAACGACATTGTAGATTCTGGGCGCTGCGAAACTTCAGTCATCTTGTCGCTCGTCATCTCTTGCAGCTTTTGCTGGCTGACTGACCACAAATACAGACTCCAGTCAGGCGCGGATCGACGAGGAATGTGATCAAGGTATCGACGTTGCAGGAGGACCGCTGCTTTTACGATGTCGCGACGTGCACTGAACTGGTGGTTCACGGCCACTTCGATTCCCAGCATCCGTACGAATAGTCTTTTAAGCTCAGCTGGTGACATGGAGTGGGTGAAGTCCTTGTTCTGGCATCGTCGTGCTCGATTTATTACGCTTTCATAGAGCTGACGACTGACATCAGTCTGGGTGGTTTGGGTGAGGAGGTAATCCAGAGGCTCGAACTTTTACTCGTCATAAGGAGGCCAGTCGGTTGGATCGACATGATGGCCCATGCCGTCGATCAATATGGCTAGATGCAAGATGTGTCCTCCAAAAGGCGTGGTCTCCAGCTCGATATCAACTTCGTCAAAGGCGAGGTTGGAAAACTGGATGCTCGGGGGAGAATCTGGAGCACTGAGAGGCGATTCCATCGCTGCAGCTACGATGTGTACGATGCTGTCATTCTTCTATGATGGGTCCGCCTTCATGTAGCTGTACTCTGGCACCACCTATGCTGGAACGTCTTTAGGATGCTCAAGCGGATACCGCACGATTGTGATGCGCTCTTTATCTAGACGAGATAGTGACCAATTCTGATCATAGTTGTTCTAGTATGTCTATAGGGTATTCTATTACTATAGGTATCTACTTATCTAGTGACGAGATAGTGAATAATTCTGATCAATCTCCAAATCTCCACGTCTGACTGCATTTCCTCTGAAAACCCTCGAGCATGGCGTTTGATACGGCCGCGATGCGTGTTTGGAGTATACCTTGAAGCGCTCGGCCACTTCCAGGAGTACTGACTCTCGCTGGTACAAGCAGGCGTCGATGAGTTCCATGCTACCGTGCATCTCATATCCCTCACGTGCCCAGACTTTGATGTCTATGCACATTCGAGGTTCAGTGCCGTAGCTAACACCTCTTCCACTAGGCGGCAGCAGCCTGATTTTGAAGGCATGAACTGGCGATTTTGTAGCCAGCGGCCGGGTAGCCATCTGCGTGTGAACAGACCGGGAACAGTGGCATGCGCTATGTCGCCATGCTTGTTGTTGAAGGGAGGGATCTGAAAGCGCCGCCCGTCTCTCGGCCACGTATCAATAGGGACCCAGAAGTTCGGAAGACCGCTGTGCGTATGCGAAGGTTCGCGTATATGCGTTTGCTCTTGAGCAGAATCGCTGAGCTTGCAGAGCTTCTGAGAGCGAGTACAGCCAAGGGGTCGCTCTGAACGAAGTGCACTTCCTTCAAGGCAGGACACCTCGACCTTTGCGCTTCTTCGCTCTTTTTGGGAGTGAATGTCTTGTCGAAAATTCTTGAGCCTGAAACCACCGATCCTCGTGTGCTAAGCACCTCCCCTCTTTGCTTGTGAGCGCGAGCCTTGAGGGCGGAGCGCTTCACGCGATGCACATCCAGCCACACGAGCGTTGCTCGCAATAGGCACTTCAAGATTCCTAACATCAGACTTCCAAGCCTACCAGAAATGTGAGGATACTAGAGAACGGATCCAGGCGTTTGCATAGACGCGCTTCATCTTTAATCGAACTTGACGACAGACCAGATCTAGTCGAGGAGGCAGGACGGCGGAAGCCAAATTCTTGCTCGGCAAGAGAGCATACTCGTATATTTCTTCAGCCTCAAGTGCTAATTTGCTGTGGACTACCCGCCAGAATGCTCCTGACCGAGTTGAGCTGGTCGCTGGAAATGCCACAGCTTTCGAGATACTCCTCTGCCCCTCCCTTATCCTGAATGTAACCTGAGACTTTCTCTACCCACTAAAAGTAAAGGGTAGAAGTATTAGCATAGAGTGAGACGAGAGGGCCGACGGGCGGGAGTGGGCAGGGTGAGGGCTTTTGTCCTTTGGTTCACTTACGTCTTTCGGGCACCCAGCAAATTCCTCGCTCAGACCAATGCTGCGTACAGATTGCAATCTCTGCTCGCGGTCGGCTGCCAAGCCTTCGATACTCATGAGATAGTCTTCCTCAATAGCATTTTGATCGACGCCGAGCAGGAGCAGTACCAGCAGAACCATAAGACCAGTTCTGTCCTTTCCCTGAGTACAATGAAGCAACACTGGATAATTCGCCGAATCTGCCATGACATCAAATACAGCCTTGATCTCAGCCTTGCTATACTTCAAACTGTCCTCCGCCAGACCAACAAGGCCGCGCTTGTTCATGACATTCTCGCCTAGAATGGAGATGGCATCAGTTCGGTAGCCGATGCTGTAGTAAGTGAAGAGCTTCGCGACATTCCAGTAGGACAACTGCTTGAGGAGTGCGTTCGTGTAAGGCCGGCCATTCAAGGAGATAGACTTGTGTTCTGTGCCTGGCACCCGAAGAGTTGCCATGGGGTCTTTCTTGTTGTAAGGTTTGAGTTTGGCGGCCTCTATATGCTCGGTCTCTGAGCGAAGATCGATGATGGTCTTGATGTGGTAGTCATTCACGAGCTTTGATCGGTCTTCGGGAGTGGCATCGTCTGGAGCGGCACTGCGATACAACAGACCTTTTGAAAGAGTTCCAGAGTGTGTTGATAGGGCTACATCGCGAAAGTTGGGGACTTTATCGAAGCGATGGGAGGCCATTACGAGTCGGTGTGCCTAGAGATGCGGGATTTCAGATACAGAAGTACAGATTCGTGGTGCTCTCCGGGTAGTGAAATGGTATCGAAAATCGTGGAACAAGAATGTATGCGGCATCAGACACGCCTACCGTCTTCTGGGCAATAATGTATGCGGTATCAGACACACCTACCGTCTTCTGGGCAATAATGTACTGCAAGCAAGCCACGAAAGCCGGCCAGCAATGCGTGAAGAGCTTCTGTGCCAAGTTTCGAGTGGGATTCAACGATGGAGTCAGAACGCAATGGCCGAGATAGGGATGGCGTGGGCGCCGGGATGATGATCATGATGATGACGAGCATTGGCCAGCTCCAGATGCAGATGAAGGCATCAAGGCATCAAGGCATCGAGGCATCAAGATATCAAGGCATCAAGACATCAAGGCATCAAGACATCAAGGCATCGAGGCATCAAGACATCAAGGCATCAAGGCATCAAGCAGATGCTCGGGAGTCTTGAGACGAGATGTGCACATGTTGGTCAGCATGGAATACTGTATGGAAGGCATGTGATCGATCTGTGCTGATGCATACCTAACAATGGAAATCCAATCTGGCCATTGCCGGGGCCTCGGCGCACAGGAGGATGACGATAGCGTGGAACTCAAACGTGCGTGTGTTGTTGAGCTGTGACGTCGCATAGGCAACGATGTATACGAGCTCATCGACCACAATCTTTGTTCTCCCACTCCTCTTACTCTGTGAATATCCTTATGCTGTTGGACTGTTGTTGATACCGTCGTTGTTTCATTCATCGCGTTGACGACGACCTATATTGTATACGCAAAACAACAACATGGCCGCCGAGCCATGTCCTGACCCCAGCGTGCACAAACACCAGCACAAACTATCGGAGCAGGCGTCCACAGCAGCGCTCCATGTGACGAGCCCGGGCAGCGCGTCGAACAATGAAGCCAGCGTGAAAGACGAGAATGTGCTCGGGCCCGACGGCAAGCTGTCGTCCAAAAGTAAGCTCCTTCACCATACCCTGTCATCATTCTGACTTGACCGCCATGCAAGCATAACCCGAATCATCGTACTGATATGCCTTCAGGCGCCGCAGCTTCGTTAAAGCATGCCAAGCCACAAGATCTGCCGTCGTTCCCGTCGCATGGCACATCTGCAGACTCGGCCGGCAAAGCCGCAATGCTGGCCAAGGACTACAAGATGAAGGAACTGTGGCAGCCCGAGCAGAGCATGGCGGGATCGAAGGCTGCTGTGCTGGCGGCGGGCAAGGGCGGAAAGGTGGACCTCTGGGAAGCTCAAGCGACCGCTGCTGGCCAGTCTGCTGCCTCTCTCGCATTTAAGAACAAGGGACTGAGCCCGCAGGCGTACGCCGGCAATACACCTGAGGACAAAAGCAAGGCACTGCAGGCCGCTACCATGTCGGCGAAGGCCAGCAGAGCGCGAGCAGGATCGACACCTGCACCCGCGCCAGCCCTCTATCCAGATGCGCACAACGCAGTGCCCAATGCGCTGAATGCTGCAACTGTCTCGCATCGGAACGCAGTCAAAGTGAGGCCGGTCAACGATGGTGGATGGAACGACGCAGCAAACCAGGCGGCGCGCATTAAGAACAGCCACATGGATCCTCAGTTGTTCACAGAACACCCAGATATTCAGACGGACGAAGACAGACGTCAAGCAGCGCTGAAGGCTTCTGCCATTTCCATGGCTAAGAAGATGTACGAGAAGCAGAACCGAGACGCGATGCTGGCAGATCCAGAAGGACCTGGAGCACATCATGCTGGTGCGAGAGCCGCAGCCCGCAACGAGGCTACAGCACATCCCGATGTGAAGCAAGAAGCTTTGGCGTATCTCAGCTTGCAGGATCAGGCACACAAGCTTGCAGCCGAGCGACTGGCCAAGATCGATAAGAATATGGAAGCTTCTCGATTCCGCGAACATTACGGATATGAAGACAAGCCCAAAAGGCTGTCATCAAGACTGTCCATGCGAAGCGTAGGTGCTGGAGGTCGACGTGGTAGAGCTGCGAGCGAAAGTGCAGCCAACGCATCCGACTCGGACGATGACCAGGCCGCGGCGCGTAGGATCCGCAAGCAGATGGCCAGTCTGGGCAGTGCCTCCAAAGACGTGGACGACAAGAGGCAGCGCGAAGATCGCGCGAAAGTCTTGGCTGCTGCCGAGAAGAGAGTCTCGAGCCGGATGCACGACATGGACCAGCAGGTGTATCGCGACACTGGCAAGGTCTCGGAATCCATGATGGCTGAGTGGGAGGAAAAGGCACGTGTTCGCGCTCAGCAAGAGCGAGAGAAGAAGGCTGAGAACCCTGGCCGAACACATATCGGTGGTGGCAAGTACATGGACACGGCAGATATCGAAGCCATTGCAGCTGCTAGGCTGAAGGGCACGCTTGACGAGATCAATGCCACCGCTGAGCAGAGGCGAGCACGAGATGCCGAGATTGCAGCTGAGAAGGATGAGCAGGAGCGGCTCAAGATGGAGCAGAAAATGGAAGATCAGGCACAGAAGGAAGAATGGCGGCGCATTCGAGGTGAGTGAACAGTGCTGGGAGCGCCAAGCATGAAGCTAATTCTTTTTGACAGACGAAGACAAAGCGACGGCCAGAAGGCAGAAGGAGGAGGAGAAGCTGCGCAGGGCTGAAGAGAAGCGACTTAAGCAAGGAGAGAAGCGCAAGAGCAGAGATGAGAAGAGAGATGCCCCAGCTGCCGTTGCTGGCGGTGCTGCACTTGGCGAGGTTGCGACCAATGTCAAAGAAGATCAAGAGCCTGAACAAGACACTCTTGCAAATGATGGCAGGGAGAAGCACGCTTCTGCTTTCAGTCGCTTGAAGGATCACTTTAGGAAGAGTGGCTCTCACAAGGTGCAAAAGCAGGAGCAAGAAACTGCAAAAGAGTCCGAGACTTCAACCGCACCTGTTGTTGCTGGCGGTGCGGTGGGTGCAGCTACGGGCGCAACCATGGCAGACATTGGACATTCTGGTGACAAGGACCTCGATGCGCAGCAGGCATCACACGTTCTTGGCGAGGACGAAAGCAGACCTGCCACCGCAACTACCGTCACGACGGCAGAACCTGAAGTAGCGCCTGTCGCCCAGCCTGTATCGCCTCTAACGGAAGAGGAGAGGCACCTCGAGACTAAAGCTCCAGCTGTGACTTCCGCAGAGCCCGAGGAGGTTCACAATTCTAGCCTTGGCCGTGATGCTGGAATCGTCGGCACATCAGGTGCAGCGGTCGGCGCAGGTTTTTTGGCAGCACATGAGATCAGCGAGCACAAGGGTCTTTCGAGCCAGCGCTCTTCCCTCTCTGGCAGCGTGATAGCAGACGAAGGATTGGAAGATGACAAGCTTCCTCCCGAGGACCCATCACGACCGAAGTTTGAGCAGCAGCCCAGCTTCACACTCAATCGTGACGAGATACCAACAAACACTGTGACCTCAAGCACGAAGCCGAACCTCGAAAGGCATATTTCACAGATACCAGAGAGCGATTTTGATGACTCGGATGAGGATAGCGATGACTGGAATGAGGATCGTGTTGAGAAGTCTGCTGTCGCCGCGGCACCTGTCGCTTCTGCTGGTGTCATAGCTGTTCCTGCTGCGCAGGTTGAAGCTCAGCCTGAGCCCCCAATTGCTTCCGCCGAAGTGTACGATGAGACGATGACGAGGATGGAGGACCAAAGGGCAGAGCCGCCTGCCGACCTGCCCTCATCTGTGCAGCCGCCCGGTGTGCCTAACGACGTCCCGACTGATGCTATCTCGACCATGGCAATCAAGTCTGTACACAACTCTCCGGTGACAGGCACAGCGGCCTCCTTTAAGGAGGGTGCAAAAGATCATCACAACAAGCTACAGAAGAAGTCGGCGAAGGGCAAGGAACCAGCTCTTGAGCCAGTCTCACCCACCAGTGCTGTGAAGATTTCGGAGGACAAGCCACGTGCGGCGGCTGCAGCGCCTGCGACTCCAACTGAAGTCACCAAGACCGAGAAGCATGAGCATCATGATGAGAAGGACGAGAAGAAGGGTATCCGCGGACTCATCTCACGCATTCGTCAAAAGTCGAAGTCGGAGAAGCAGCCTGGCTCGTTCATGACGAAGACCGACTCCAAAGACAGCAATGTGCCATACGATGCCACGAAAGCTGGACAGAAGCCCACGCCTGTGGCCACAGCGAGCGACGCAGCCAAGGCCGAAAACACCGCGACCTCCCCAACCACAATCCCACCAGTCGACACGGGCTCCAAATTCGAAATCCCAACTCACGTCGGCACAGATGGCGCCATAGGTGATGCGACCCGCATCTCAGGCATCGCCGGCAATCCCGAACCCGAATCGCCATCCTCTTTCAATCGTCACGAACAAGACCTTCACGACCCGGACGACGCCTCATCTTCCGGCGCCGACGAAGATGATGTTCAGCGTGGTCGTGGTGGTCGCATCGCCAAGAAGTTGGGATTTGGAAACTATCGTACTAAGAACTCTGAGAAAAGCAAGGCTAGTGGTAATGAGATGGAGAGAGGCAACAGTAATACATCTGCTACTGAGGATGAGACGTTCGAAGAAGCTAGGGATCATTTTGATGAGTCGCTCGCTCCCCCTCCGGCTTTTGGTGGGCAGAAGAAGAGTGAGAGCCCGGTGAGGGAGACAAGGTTCAAGGAGGATGTTTAGGTCAAGCAGGATGCAGGATGAAGGTTGAGGACCCAAGATTGTTCGTACGTTTTTGCTTTTCGCGATTGATACCATTTCACAGAACGGGACGACAGATGCGGAGCGGAACAGAATAGTCGTGACGAGGATTTAATACGAGTACGTGGATATGAATCATATGTGTTTGACTTCTGTAATACGACCACTCGCTATGCCGAGTGCGAGCCAGATATGCACCATATCATCGACGCCTTTGAGCTGGTTGCTCAGAAATTCGCCCTGCTGGTGAGACCGAGACTTGCCAAGACCATTCTATCTGTGTATGGGCGAAGTCTTCTGGAACACTTTCACCCCTTCTCTTCTTTCCATCATCACCACTCTTTCTTGCTTGGTTAGACTATCGAAGCATGTATCATGAGAAACACTGTCTCGCAGCTTGCTCGAGATGGACACGTCAGTCGTGAAGGCACAGCTGAGCTCGGGACGCAATCCCGACAGAGATGGAGAAAGCTTCCCTCTAGGGCAATGGTTACCGTGCGACTGATAGAGTGGCACGTTTTGCTGATGACCAGACAGACTGACACTTATACACCGCCGTACGGAAGAGCATCGTTATTGACAACATACACAACATGGGCGAAGCAAGCCAGAACAAGAGCCTCAGAATCGCGGTCCTGGGTAGCGGTGAGTGACTATTGCCGCCATTGTCTGAGCAAAAAGTGGCTGACATTGCTTTTGAACAGGTTTCATGGGCACAGCTCTTCTCAAGGCCTGGATCAGCGCACCTGGAAGCTCAAATTACACATTCTCGGCACATGTGCGAAGTTCTGCTTCACTGGAAAGATTGAAGCAAGATGTCTTGAATTCTGGGAACGTCGACTTGTCCTTCGGCAGCGACAATACCGTAGCTTCTGTTAAAGGAGCCGATATCGTGGTTCTCGGGTTCCTACCTACACAGCTTGAATCAATTCTGCAAACTCCTGGACTCGTTGGCGAGTTATCTGGAAAGATTGCGGTGAGTATCTTGGCGGGTGTCTCGACACAACAACTCTGTGAAAGCCTCAAATCTGCTTCCTCGGGCAGTGATGCCGAGTTCAAAGCTGCGTGCGTGATTCCGACTTTGGGTTGCGGGATTGGAGAAAGTGTTACGCTGCTCGCCACCCCTTCAGGAAGTGAATCGCAACCCCATTTTCAGCTTGTCGAAGAAGTTTTCTCGCATATCGGATCTGTGCTCAGGATACCGGAAGCACATATGGGTTCGGCCACAGCCATTGGTGCAGCTGTACATGCTTTGGCTATCATGGCAATGGACACTGCTGTAGATGCGAGCGTTGCCGAGGGAGTTCCGAGGAGTCTTGCACAGCATATCGTATCAAGCTGTCTGAAGTCTTCTGGGGCAATGTTCGCGGCGAAAGCCTTCACCCCGGAATCGATGAAAGCGGCCATGTCAACACCAGGAGGCATCACTCTCAACACTTTTGTACATTTGGATGCGAACACCCGAGCGGGAATCGCGAGTGCAGTGAGACATGCAATCGGCTACACCAAGGGAATGAATGATTGAGAATTACAAGCAAGAAAGACGAGAAAGATGAGATTGGCAGGAGAGAAATGCGAGGGCGTCTTAGATGTCAACCCATTGACCGTATTAGACTAATCTCTAAGTGCGCCTCCTCTATGCAAAATGCTCTTTCAAACAGCAAAGCCAAAATCCAACCGTCAACTGCTAGCCAACTTCAAATCCGTCCCCACCTGTCAAGAAGGCAATAAGAAAGCCATGAGCTCGTATAACCATGAACCGGTATCCGCACTGAGAGCCAGATACCTTGTTATGATGTCTTTGTCCATGGATGTTATACGCTTAGAGCAAGCCGACTGGCGAGCAGGCAAGGTTGGTGTTGATCAGACCCTGGGAAGGAAGAATTGTGAGTGAAGGGTAAGCGAAGGTGAGAGATGGGGTGAAGACTTACGACCTGGTTGGTCTCGCAGCAGAAAGCGGAGCCAGTCTCGCAAGTCGTGCCGAGGGCTGGAAGGTTGAGGAAGCAAGAGCCGCCTATTGCAGAAAAAAAGAAAAAAATTCATCAGCCACATGAAATCCACCACCACACCAGGATATCTTACCGAGGAGGTTGTTACCAGTAGTCTGGCCATCAGTGTTGCAGCAAGACACGGCAGAGTTGACATTGCAGTTGCCCTGAACCGAGGCAGTTGGATCAGCAATGACGGCAGAGGTGGTGGTAGAGGTGGTGAAGCTGATTGGGTTCTTGACAGCTGGGTCGGCGACGTAGGTCTCCTTTGGAGCAGCGGTGGCGTGGGGAGCGTTGACAGCTGGGTCGGCGACGTAGGTCTCCTTTGGAGCAGCGGTGGCGTGGGGAGCTTTGACAGCTGGGTCGGCGACGTAGGTCTCCTTTGGAGCAGCGGTGGCGTGGGGAGCGTTGTAAGCAGGCTCGACGGACTTGCTGGCTGGGGCGCACTCGGCTGCGACGCTCTTGGATGGAGCTTCGTAGCTTGGGTACTCGCGCGCCATGACGGCGGAGGCGGCGACGGCCAGGATGGAGACGATGCTGGTGAAGGAAGGCATTTTGATCGGTGTTGGAGATTTGGTTGGTTGTTTTGGGTAAAACGAGTGACTTGGGTTGAGTTGATTAAGAGAGTGTGCTGATTGTTTGGATGGTTTGCTGGTGTGATGAGGAGTTGTCGATGGAGGGTTGGAGCTGGGTGTATATATACATGTTTCTTGTCACTGTTGCCACTTGCGGAGTATTGGTGTCTGCAGGGTGAGATGAGCAACGATGAGGTTGAAGGCTTGGATCAAACGGGTTTCATCCTGATTCCTAGTGGTACCAGAGGTTGTGGTGGATTTCTTGCAGCGATCCTCACTTACTCAAATGCCACAGGAGAAGTCTAAGAGGTGTGACCATAGACAGTGCAGCGGGAGCTCCAGCCTCCACGTGAAGTGAAGTCTTCATTCTGCAGGTACCAGGGATTTGCAAAACGCTCCGGCCTAGCTTCATCATGTCGGAACGTGTATATTGGTACCGCCCAGAAAGTCTGCGAGATGGAGTCAACATTCTGGCCGTGTTTCCAAAAATACGGCGTTCAAGCTCACCTTGCATAGTAGATCGCATATTGATTGATTGTTGTAGCACGTGAGGAGCGCGAATGGTCTGCATGTGATACATTCAGAGTTCGATCGCATGGCATCTCAGTGTTCGGTTTTTTGGTCTAAGCTATTGGGCAGAACGCTAGTATCAAGTTGCGAGTTTTCGTCGCTTTCTCATATGGTATCAATGACCGCCATTAAACAAGTACACCCCCATCATTCAAAGTGCATACCAATCCTCAGCATCAGAACAAGATCCAGGAATCTTCCCATCCTTCGATTCTGACCTAGCCCTTTCTGCGATGTGCAGTTCCTTCACCACAAGAATAGTGTTTGGTCGATGATGCTTGTTGCATTCGTCCTTGTCGCTGGCTGTGGTGTCAGTCAGCCGAATCAATGTGCAATTGTTCATCGCCAAGAGACTCACAATATCGACTGCTAATCGAAGAATCGTGCGACATATTCCTCAGCACTTTATACGAAGCCGTCGGAGCTGTCTGGGTCGATCGTCGCTTGAAGAATTTCGAAGTCATCCTCATTAGACTTTTCTTCATGACTTGGAAAGAATTGCTGCGCTTGTGATTAGGCCTCATTGGAATTTGCGACGATGATAGAAAGAAGTGATGGATTTTCGTAGAACACACTTAGCTGAAAAGTAGAGCGCGCCTTTGTCGAATTTGGAGTCGTCATGTCAACGGGCAGTTTTCTGGCATTCATATGGTCCATCTGAATCCCTTCGCGAGTATAGAAGCGAAGTTCGATGATGAGCTGGACCAGCTCGTTATTCCTAGATCGTGCAGGCGTTAACATCTTCTTGGTGTAGCCTTAGGACTCACGTATTCAGATCAGCTTAAGCAATTGCAGACGTTTGCAACAGCGTGTCGTTCAAGACAGCAGGTCTGCAGACGAACGTTGCTGTCGAGAATGAGAAATCGCAACTTGCGACGATTGGGCTCGTCGCAGCTATCGGAGAACCGCAACTCTGTGGACATTGTCGATTGTCGATGCATTTGCTGTCGGCGAGAATGTCCACGCGTTGAGCGACAGTGTTTTAGACAAGCCAAGGTCATGTTCAGGGGGAAGGTAGATCTGTGTCTGTCATGCTGGAAAGGGAGTGACAGCCAGTGGTACGTGTAGCGGAAGGCTTAGCCGCGCAGCCGAACCAAAGATCAGGCTGCCTGCGGGATGTTGGCTTGCTGCGATTCATCGGGGAAGTGCATCCGATTACTTTGCGGATAGCATTTGCTGAAATGATTTTCGCCATGGTGTAGAATTATGCTTCCTCGAAGTCATATCTCTTGTCTTAGTACAGAGCTTTGTCCCTTCGTCTTCAGTCTGCATTTGCTGGCCTCGAGATCATTTTCGATCCGTGAGGAACGTATCTCTGTGCTTCTATCTGGAAGGTGCTGGTCCATGGAACATTCATCCGCAACAGCTGCAACTTTGCAAACCATATGTCGTAGCATACATCAACGCTTCGGACTGCCTTCGCTCTTGACAGTCATTATTGGCTCAATGGCGCCGGCGTGTAAGTCGCAGCTTCAGACCTGGCGCATTGCGGCGAGAGGCTTTCATTGGCCGTGAGAGTGCAATCAAACACCGTGTAGGCTGATGACTTGCTTGCTGTTCAGCCAGGGGTGGGCTGTTCTGCTTCGTTGCCGGGTCTTCTGGCTTTTGAAGCTCTAATCATCATCTTTTCCATGCTCGACATCTGTGCTTCGATCGTCACCGTGACTAGTTCCTTCAACTGATATCAGTGTGCCGCTCAGAAACTCGCCTTCCAAACCTCTGCATTGCCTCTCATCAAAGTCTTGCGGTCCTTCTTTCCCGTGACAACTCTTGGAACGAGCACATATTTATCCGAACACAATCTCGTCGCCAACAAGGCATCGCCCTCTCCTTTGCCGTACTCCAGGATATCCTGATCATAGACACCCTGGTTTGATTCCAGCCTACCACAAAATCGTTTGACCATGCTCATCACCGTCTGAGCTGGTAGTTTAAGCCCTTCACATGCGACGATCAGGCGCTGCGGTTCCCGAGATGATTCGCCATCTAGATCGTGTAGCTGTCTTCCGAGCTGGAGAAAGTATTGTCGATCAGCTGAAAACAGGTATGATGTGGTTATTTCAACATCGTAGTCGATTGTGAGGACGTACTGTATGAAGTTTCGAAGTCGTTCGACGTCTTTCACAGTTGCAGCTGGGTGGTTTTGATTTCCGGATTGGGGCTCGTAGATTGTCTTGCCCGAAAGCGATGAACGCGAAGTCGATGCGTTGGAAGAGGCCGATCTTGATTGCTCAACCTCTATGTATGGTGGAGGTGCGTACTCAGGCTGTGTTGGATTTTCAGTGTGTGTCGTGTTCCCCACATGAATGCTTCCATTTCCGGTCGGCTGTTCTTGTAGAGGCGTGATCGATTCATCTGGTGCTGGTGCTGGTTCCGAGGCATGAGACATGGCGGAATCATTGGTAACCTTCTGAAATGGATTTCTCTTTCTCGCCCACGGTCTTTCCATCCTCCATCTGGGATTCATTCTTGCGGTCTCCATTCTTGACGTGAGGTCTTTTGTAGTGTGTCAAAATGAGCCGAGGCGGTTAACTTGCGTGAGTTTTCGGATGCGCTACTGCGCTGTCTTGAATCAGAATCTTGAACCTAGCGTTGAAATCTGGACGAAGCCTGTCAAAAATATAGCAAAATCCACATTTTGATTTTGCAGGGTGAGGAGACTGAGGAATAGAGTTCGTGGCCAGCTACCAAGCTTGAATAAGCTGATAAGCAGCTTACCAAGATCTCTGAGCGTTTGTCTTCTATCCAAGGCTGTTCCTGTCGTCCTGGATGTGTCTCTAGAAACTCAAAGCTTACCGTGTGGAAGTATAACCTTTTTTCTCGGGTGCCATAGGCCACGCTGTCAATTATTTTGAGAATCCGGTACATCAAATGATCACGCTCGGCTACGTACGGTACGCAGACGAAGATCGTTTCTTTCTTTTCCTATGCCAGTGGGTATCATCATCACGGCGCAAGCACTTTGCCCGCTGTCCACCACCCCAAACGCCATTCTGATTCATATTTCATGCCTTTCTCTTCAACGCCAGCGCTATGCCATAAATTCAGAGGCCGCGCGGTGCGGCCTAATAGCCAGCGTCGCCCGGACCAGTACCAGCGATCTTCTTGAGCTCGAACTCTTTGGTGAACTCCTGATCAAGCTGGCCGAGCTCCTTCACGACTTCGCGACAAGCGTTGACGACAGCCTCCTTAGGGCTGACCTGGCCGTCGGTCTGCACGCGGAGCTTGAAGGTAGCGAAGAGTGGGTGTGGGACTTGGTAGCCAGCGAAGAGGACGTGCTCTGACTTGACGAGCTTTGCGCGGAGGAGGTTGCCGAGAGTGTGGTCCTCCTTGTTGAAGGTGAACATGGCCGCATTTGGAACGCCTGTGGAAGTGTCAAAAATTGAATAGCACAATTGCCTGGCGCTCTCAATGGCCGAAAGGCGGTGGCGCGCGCAGGCTTGTTGGCGCATATTGGTATGGGAACGACTTACGAGTCTCGGGATCTACTTCGACCTTCTTCTGGCCCTCATCAAGAATGAAAGACTCGTAACTGTCACGCTGGTCAGCTGCGATGTCGATTAAAGCGCCCACAGCGTGCGTCTTGTTGCGCGGATCGCAGCCCTGCGATATGCGATTCACATGGCTGTCGACGCCCAGATGAGGATGCACGCCGCCCGTGAGCGCGAGTTCGGTTCTGCTCGTCATTGTATGCGGTTGTGCTGTACAATGTAGCCGAGCAGTGGTGGTTGTGATGGGTGGACTTACCGGTCTGGCGCATTCATATTTAGAGTGTCGCGACACGACCGTTGCCGGGACGCGCACACGCTGCAGAGGAGTGAAGTGAAGTCGGTGAAGTCGTGAAGCTGGAAGGAAGTCGCGACTGCGTTCGGCGATCGTGAAGTCGAACGGCTGGCAGGGATGTTGCTGCACGCTTGCCTCAGGCTCGTGCCGCGGAGATGCGCAGGATGATGGAACTTCAGACGTCAGCTTCCCTACCAATGCCTGTGGCCGTACTCGTACCTGTGCCGATGGAAGATCTGTAGGAACCCCAAGTGAAAGCTGCCGTAACAATGGACCGCCTCAAATCCGATTATCCGTGGACGAAAGCGCCGTTAGTGTGTGGTGCGCCGATGCGATTGATCGCTCTGGCTTCTTTAGCAACAGAGATCTCGAGAGCAGGTGGACTTGGTTTTGTAGGAGCGGGCAGTGATGTGTCCAATCTTGGCGGAATATTGGAAGAGGTGCAGAAGTTAAAGGCGAGTGCGCAGGTATTGAGGGAGGTTGACAATGCCTTGCCGGTTGGAATTGGCTTCCTATTGTGGGCGGGTGAACAGTTATTGAATGATGCGCTTCCACTTTTGGCGAAGCACAAGCCGGCTGCGGTATGGCTGTTTGCTCCTCGTGAGATGGGCCAATTCCAGCAGTGGACGAGAGAGGTGAGAAGAGCGACGGAGAACACGACAAAGATCTGGATTCAGATTGGAACGGTAGAAGAGGCTATAGAAGTCGTCCAGTCGTGCGATCCAGATGTGCTGGTGGTGCAAGGTCAAGATGCTGGCGGTCATGGACTCGACAAAGCTGCCGGTCTGATCCCGCTCCTGCCCGAGGTCGACGACGCAGTCACAGATCTGTGCAGGGTGAAGAAGAACACCAAGCCAGTATTGATCGCTGCTGGCGGCATCATGGATGGTCGAGGCACAGCCGCAGCAATCGCTCTTGGAGCTTCAGGGGTGACGCTCGGCACTCGCTACCTTGCTGCGCCTGAGTCGAACATCGCGAAAGGATATCGAGATGCTGTTCTGAAGGCTGGCGATGGTGGCGTGCATACAAAGCGAGTGAAGCTGTACGACACTTTGCGCGGCACCAGAGATTGGCCTGAGCGATATGGGGGGCGTGGTGTGCTCAATGAAAGCTTCTACGATTCGGAGAATGGTGTGAGCCTTGAAGAGAACCAGCGCTTGTATGACGAAGCATTGAAGAAGGGCGATGAGGGCTGGGGCGAGCATGCACGTCTCGCCACCTATGCTGGTGCTGGTGTTGGTCTTGTGAAGGCAGTGAAGTCTGCTGCCAGGATCACTGAGGAAGTGCGAGATGACGCGAAGCAGGTCTTGAAGCAGGCGAGCAAGATACCGTGAATGCCATGAAATCGCCAAATGCCCGCCATAATGCTGCTGCCGCAGGAAGGCTTGGCATAGCACAAGATGCTAGCTTGGGCCAACTCAGTTTCCTCGCACATCTCGACAGAGCACAACACGCAACACGCATCCAGTACCAGCTCGCACTTGCAACCCCATAAAGTCACGATGGTGGCAGCTGTTGAGAACCCATTCGATCAGCTTCAAAGCTGTTCGCAAGACACACGCCGCAAGGGCTTCCTCCAGCTGTGGCGGGAAGGCCAGATCAAGCAAAACGGCTTCACTCTTTACCAGTACCACGTTTTCCGGCCATTCGCGAAGAGCAGCGGGCATTACATGAAGGCGCAATATCATTGCATTATGCAGAGATCAGTGCGTTGGAGTTACACCACCGAGCAGCAAGAAAACTTTTCGAGACGACAGACTCAGGAGCTTCTCCGTGGCAGCATTATGCCCCTGCAGCCCGAAACTTTCGAAACCTACCTGCAAGGTCGCTACGACTGTTCTGTCAAGCGACCATCGGAGCCGTCTTTTGATGCGCAGAGGTATGATGGACAGGTCAACACCAGCGGCTCTGACGCTCTGTTGCACATAGCCGAGGTCTGCCCAGTCACATGACTTCTTGGCATGTGCAGAATTTTCTCAGCTATATCTTAATAGTATTAGATAGGTAGATAGAACCAAGATATACACAGTTTAAGCGCTCGACAATGTAGTATTACATAAGTAATCTACTACGCTAAGCGTAATAGTTATGAGCCCGGATTTTCTATAGTATTAGAGACTTCCTTAGTAAGAAAACAAGACAACTAAGAAAACCATCGAATCGATAGTATTAAACTATAAGTCTATAGGTCTATAGTATTAGTAATAGCCTATATAGTAGTAACTCCTCGCCTTAGCGGAAAGCTTATTATCCTCTATAGACTTAATAACTAGGACCGCTAGATTGAGTAGACTAAGACTTATCTTACTAGATATAAGACCTAGGTCTACGTAGACCTATACCTAGATACTCCTAATAAGCCTATCTAACTCGTCTTTATAACTATAGATCGTAATAGGCTTATACTAGATACTATATACTAGTTAGGGGTCAAGATTAGGAAGGAAATTTACGACATAGAGTAGAGTAAATTTAATAGGTTTAGGACCGGTTATAGTAAGACAATTGTATACCTAGTAGAGGTAGTTAATATCCGCTACTACTTAGAAATTACTAATAGGGGACCTAATGCAATAATGCTATCTCTATAGCTAATCCTTACTCGTCTAAAGGATAAGCTAGTACCTAACACTTAGTAGTAGAGAACTACTATTAATAGGGACCTATATCGCCTTATCGCTTTAAGATAGGTAAAGGACCTAGAGTAGTAGTATAAAGAATAGCTAGACTTGTATAAGATTATATAACGTATAAAGCACAATAAGCTAGACAATATAACGGTACACTTCTATATAGTAGTAGCTAATATAGATAAAACCTACGGCAAAGGGCTCTACATAATATACTAAGTATTACCTAATACTAACCACTTTATTAGCTAGTTAGCATAGTACGTAAATACGCCCGTAATATACCTAGTACTACTAAGCGAGGATCCTTATTCGGCATTGTCTATAAGGTAGACTTAGGTAAAGCTAATACTACCCTTTAAGCTACTAGTAATAACAACAATAGTAAAGGAAAGTAGCGCGCTACTAGCAATAAGTAAGGCACTAAAGTCTAAGTCGTATACTAAGCTTACTAGTATCGGTAAAAAGAAGGCCTATAAGAGCTATAGCAAATACACTATTATTAATTATATACTACGTAAGAAGGTTAATAAGAAGGATAAGGACAATAAGTAGCGTAGTAAGATAGCCTTCTTTAAAGGCTATCTACGCAAGAACAAGAAGTTTTGCTAATAGTAAGCTAAGACCTTTAAGGATCTACTCGCTATTAAGATTAAGTAGTAGTATTATAGTAATAGTATAGACGACGATGCTAGGACTAGCAATAGATCAAACAAGCTATTAATGGCTTGTTTCTTTAACCGCTCTACTACTAGACTACCGCTAACTACCTATCTAGTTATAGCTATATCTAAGAAGAAGTAGTATCTATTTGATACTCTAATATACGACGGTAGATCTAACTATTATATTATTAATTACCCTAGCCGCTTTGACTTCTAGCCTCTTATTCTACCGGCTTATTTAACCGTAGTAACTAGCACTAGTTATAACAAGGTTATCGCTATTAGAACAGCATTATTCAAGGTTAAATCTACTAGTAGTAGGCTACTAGAGATTAAACTAAAGGAATACTTATATATCCCTAACTTCTATACTAATATTGTAGGTAGTACGCTATTCTACAATCGTGGATTTAGGTATTAGGAAGTTAATAATGTCCTATACAATCTATAACACAAACCCCTAGTTAAATTCGTTAGACTAAACGATAGAATACTATACTTTAATGTTATAAGCGAAGTCAACGATATACTACTACCGTACGAATAGCCTATTAATTTAGACAACAAGCCGTAGAGATACCCTATGAAAGGGGTATATAATGCGTAGTATATAGTACTCGATTAGAACTACTCGAATTGCTAAAGAGGAAAGGAAAGAGAGGTATCTAGAGCGAAGATATATGTCTATAGGCCAACGGGCCGCCCCGGCCCTTCTTAGCCCATTTCGACTCTAGATAGGCCGACTAGGCCTATGAATAGGCCGACTAGGCTATAATCGTAATATTGCCCCCCCCCCCTTTATAGGCCTACGTCCCGGAGGCCTAGAATGGAAAACTTTACTTATAGCCTATTGTTATATACAAAATCTGCTTACTATTATTCAAAAAGCTTACTTAGATAGCGATAACGCTATCGCCGTACTACCGCGGGGATTTAAGCCTTCTAAGCCCTTTGAAATCGATCCCTTTTACAATACATACCCTCTAGGTATGTCTTCTACTACTACCGCTCTACTACTCCCTACGCCTAGTACTAAGGGGAGTAAAGCATAATCGACCCTTCTTAAGGCGATTTGGGCTAACTTAGCGTAGTAGCCCCCTTCTTCTAGTAGTAGCGCCTCTCTTTCATTTATTACTAGTTACCTTTACGTCGCTCTAAGTCTCTTCGGCCCGTTTCGGCCCGATAGCGACTCGTATAAAGTTCAATAGCAATCTATGCCTTAATTGTACTAATATTATGTAGGGCTATACCGGCGGAAGCTATATTGCCCTTCTCGAGGCTATATGCCCCTAAATCGACCCGTCTAACTACGAGGAGGACCTTACTAACGAGACTAAGTACTTTAACTACCTAAAGTGTACCTCTCGTAGCTCGGGCTACTTCTAAGTAAGTCGTTTTAGCCCTAGGCGGCACGAATAAGGCTAACTAGCGTCTAGATTCCTATAGAATATAAGCCTACTATTAAGGTAGCTAATAGATTGCGCTAGGAGGCCCTAGATAACCTAACTAACGTAAAGAAGGTCCGAGAGGCCTACTAAGCTTATATATTGGTCTACGAGAAGGTCAAGAAGTACGTATTAGCTCGTATAGAGTTGAGTTACGCTAACTAGTACCCCTTAGGAAGTATCCTCGTTTTGAAGGTACCGGCAACCTCTATACTTATATAGGCAAGGCCAAATTTAATATGTCTAGTCCGTTTCGACCCCCTTTGCTCTATCTTGCCTTAGCTAACCCTCTTAGGATCTTGGAAGGACCGCGATATCGTAATGAAAGAGGAGATAGAGCGTAATATAGCTACTAGAGTATATATAGACCCCTTCGACCCTCTTTAGCCTTAGCTAACCCTATTCGATTAGACTCTCGTTAAGAAGCATAAGTATATTAGAAATAGCTACGTATCGTCTCGAAAGAAGATAAAGGGGCTTAAGAGGGACTAGAAGGAGGTCGCGAAGGGCCTAAGTACCCGCCTTTAGCTATACGTAGGTTAAGTTAAGGCGTTTTAGTATAGTTTAGGTTATATATCCGCTAGTAAGGCCCGCACGGCTCTTACGGAGCTAGTAAAGGAGTCGCCGAGCGCTAACAACTTGTCTAGGGAGTTCCTAACCCCTCGCGAGGTCTTCCGTAGCCGGTAGGTAGATAAGGACTCTTTTAGGGCCTAGTAGGACCCTTTTGCATCGAGACGGCCTATATGCTTACTTAGTACGAGTCGAGTCTTGGATTAATAGTTCTAGTCGCCTCTAGTTAGTCTATTTTAGGCCGTTCGCGCCCCGGTAAGTAAGGAGTTAGCTAGGTATACCTAAATGTATTTGAACGAGGCTAATTAACCTCGAGTTTGTCTATATAACCTTGCTTTACCCCCTTCCGTCCCGTTGTAGGTACGTGTCGCTAAGTAATATAGCGACTAGGCCTATAGTAGGGAGAGGAGAGTTCATTTAGTACTAAAAAGGCTCGTATCTATACTACGTTGCCGTTCTATAGCGGCGTTCGCCCCGTTAGCGCGAGGAGTAGACGCTACCTCGTACTTACGTTCCTTCGGGGCCTCTTCTATCCCTCCGTCCGCCTAGCGAACGCCTTAAGGGCCGCCTTGCTTAGGTACTCCGCTAGTTCCTAAGTATTCTCTTCTTCCCTATACCCCTTCTAGGATACTAGGTATTCCTATTTTCCCTTAGGCCCCCTTTCCTTCTAGATAACCCTTTCGACCTCGTATACGTTAGGGTCGCTTGTCCGTACCTTAGGAGGGTCCTCCTAGTCCCTCTAGGTTATTTCCGGCTCGAGATAGTCCTCTAAGAGGGATACGTAGAACGTAGGGTATATATTAAAGCCCTTAGGTAGCTTAAGGCGGTATGCCGCCTTATTAACTACCTTCTATACTCGGAAGGGCCCTATGTACTTGTAGTCTAGCTTCTTCGACCGGCGGACTATGTCGAGGAACCTCGCGTTAAGGTATACCTAATTACTAACGGCGTAGGTCTTAGGCTTCCGTCCCTTATCGTACTATCGGGCCTAATATTCCTTCGCCTTCTCTAGCCGAGCCTTTAGGCCGTCTCGAATGCCCCTTACTTTAGCTATAAGGGCCTTAGCTCGGGGCGCCTTCCCCTCTACTTAGGGTATTTCGGGCTACCTAGTATAGAGCGGGTCCTAAACGTTATACGTCTAGAAGGGAGTTGCCCCTATTACTATATACTAGCTATCGTTGTACGCAAACTCGGCTAGGCTAAGGAGGCATGCCTAGTCGTCCTACTCGAAGTTGTAGTAAATACGTAGGTACTACTCTATCGTCTAGTTCTAGCGCTCGGTTTGACTATCTATCTAGGGGTAGTAGGTAGTACTAAGTCCCCTACGGACCCCTATGTAGTAGTAGAGGCTACTCTAGAACTTAGAGGTAAGGATCGGTCCCTAATCGGACGTAATAGACCGTAGGACGCTATGTAGACGGACTACCTCCCTTAAGAAGATATCTACTAGCCCTTTAGCGGTAATCTCCTTCCAATATAGGACATAATAGGCTATCTTAGAGTACCTATCTACTATTACGAGGACGCTATCGTAGGTCTAGCCTAGGACGGTACTCGGAGGTAGATCTATAACAAAGTCGAGCGTTAGGTCTTCCTATAGCGCCTTAGAGGGGCTCTCGGCGTATAGGACCCTATAGGGTAGGTACCTCCGTAGCTTTAATCTAGTATACGCCTTGTAGCTACGAGTGTAATCTTTAATATAGTGCCTAACCTTGGGCTAGTAGTATCCTCTCTAGACTAACTATAGGGTCCTTTCGAACCCGAAGTGCCCTAATATAGGGTCGTCGTAGTAGAGCTAGAGGGTTTCTAGGCGAAGCGGTCCCGCTAGTACGTACATTATATCTTAGTAGAAGAGGAACCCCTAGGACTCCTTCTACCGAGCTAGCTACGGTTACTAAGGCTCGTCTCTACCCTTAAGAGCCTCCCTAATCCTAATCGCCTCGGCGTCCGTCCCTAATACTACCCGAATAGTATTTGCGAGGCTGTTTTATACCTCTCCGACCTTAGCTACCCTAGCGAGGTAAACGAAGGGTTTGCCGTACCCTTCCGGTCCCCTTTGTACTAAGGCGACCCTTATCGGCCCGTCCTAGGGCTCCTCGCCTACAAGTTGCCTTTACAACCTCTCGAGGGGGATACGCGAGTCCTCTTCGTTTAGCTAGCGACTAGAGTAGTCGACGTCTATATAGTTAGGTCGTCGGCTAGCCCTATTAGCTACCCTATTTTCCTTTCCTAGGCGGTACGAGATATAGAAGTCGAATATAGCGAGCTATTCGGCCTAGCGAACTTGTCGTCTCGTAAGCTCCTTAGTCGTTATAAACCATTTAAGGTTATTATAGTCCGTAATGACCTCTATTTAATACTATACGCCCTCTAAGTAGTACCGCTAGTACTTAAAGTACTTAACTACCCCTAGCATTTCGCTATCGTAGATATCGTAGTTCCTTTCTACGCCGTTTATCTTTCGCGAGAAGAAGGCTATCGGGAACTAGTACGTCTTGCCCTCGTATCTATACTATTACATTATAACGCCTAATATAGCGTAGGTCGAGGCATCCGTTTCGACCCTAATTGGTTAGGATAGATCGAAGTACTTTAGAACTAGGGCCGTATAGAACGCCTCCTTAAGCCGGTTAAATACTAACCTTGCTTCTATATCTAAGGTAAGCCGCTACGATTCTTCTTTACGTTACCTTCGCCTACCCTTAGCCGCATTAGGCCCTCGCTCCGTTAAGCGATTTAGCGGGACTACTATCCGGGAGAAGTGCCTAATGAAACGCCGGTAGTAGTTAGCGAATCCGATAAAGATACGGATATCCCTTACGCTCCTCGGCTCGGGCTACTCTCTAACCGTTACGACCCTTTCTAGCTCTATTTCAACCCTATTCGGGGTAATTATGTAGCTAAGGAACCCAATACGGTCCCTATTAAACTCGTACTTACTAAGCTTTGTATATAGCTTATAGCGTTAGAGCCTTTCGAGGATAGTAGTAATATAGCGGGTATGTTCCCCTAGGTTTTAGGAGTATATTAGGATGTTATCTAGATAGACAATATAGATCGTATCTACTAGGTCCGACAAGGCGCTAAGGATATAGCTCTAGAACGTAGCCCGGGCGTTTATAAGCCTAAATAGTATTATAGTATATTCGAAGTACCTATATCTCGTATAGAAAGCGGTCTTCTACTCGTCCTCCTACTTGATACGGATCCTATAGTAGGCATCTCGAATATCGAGCTTCGTAAAGACCCGAGTATTAGCGAGACGGTCTAAGGACTCCTATACTAGGGACAAGGGGTACCGATTCTTAACCGTAATAGCGTTTAAGCCCTAGTAGTTAACGTATAGCCGTAGGCTACCGTCCTTCTTTTTAGTAAAAAGGATACTAGTACCTACTAGGGACTTTAATAGGCGAATCTAGCCCTTCTCAAGGTATTCGTCGAGGTATTTCCTTAGGACCGCTAACTTAGTCTCTAAGAGATTATATAACGGGTTATAAGGAGGGGCCTTACCCTCTACTAAGTCGATAGACAACTTATATAGGCCGTAATCGGGGAGTAGGGACGCGTCCCCTTCCTCGAATATCCTATAGAGATACTTATACTCTAGTAGGAGGCTATTCGGGTCGTCTTAGTCTATCTTAACTATCGATATTACGAAGAGACGCGTATCCTTATCTAATATAGCTCTCGAGAAGTCGGAAGGGCCCGATATAGCGTAGGCGCGCTACTTACGAGCCCCCTTTCTCTTCTAGATAGCCGTCTTAGCCGCGAAGTCGATCGAAGGGTTCTATCGTTCTAACTAGGGCATCCCTAGTACGATGTTAAAGCTATAGATCCTTCCGATAACGAAATTGTCTACGTAGCCCCGCTACTAACCGCTCGTGTCCGACACTTCGTAGGTTATACGGTATTTGCTACTTATAGCTAGCGACTAGCTATTAAGGGTCTTATATCGCTTAGCGTCTATATTACTTAGGGCGAGGCTAGCCTCTTTAGCTACTATACTATCTAAGATATTAGCCTACGAGCCGTAATCGATAAGCCCTCTAAG